>CAIGRQ010095080.1:0-13743 GCA_903798375.1 Fraxinus sp. D2006-0159
AGGAAGAAGTACCGGCCATGGCGGCAGCGACGGGAGAGAGACGGGAGGAAATGGGTGGAGAGGAAATGGGTGGATTGATTTTAGGGTTTGAGGTAGATGAGATAGGGGGAGTATATATAAATTAATTTATTGTAAATAGATATAAAAATAAAAATAAAAAATTGTTTTAAAATTATGAATTAAACCATTTTTGCAATACTAAACTTCATCTAGGATTTATGAAAATGGTAATTTAAAAGTAGGGGTGATTGAAATTTCATCTTTATCCAATTGCCAATCCACATTTTGGAAATATCTTTCTTGGCATTGGATTCTCTCGTGTGGATACTGCTTATTGACTGTACGAACCCGTCATTTATGTGAGGCCGGGCCCAACATGGCCCACAAGTCCAACCCATGTCGACTAGTTCAATCGTACTTAATGGCCAAATGTGCTCTCATATTACGCAATGTGGAACAGTGAAACGAACACACACAAAATAATAAAAAAAAAATCAAGGTGAAAAACTAGAAATAGAATTTACTCAAAATAATACGGTTTGGCTTCAAAACCTGTTGGTTTATGCTGAAATTTTGACGTATGATACTTGATTTTTTTACTCAAAATTACCTTGAATGATTGAGAGAGAGAGAGAGAGGAGGGTGGCAGTATACCAATGCATATCTGACATGAATGGGGACTACTCAATATTTCTGTATTTAATTTTTGACTTTATAATTTTGCAGTGCATGGTTTGGCCATGCTCCATGCAGATGCTTTTCTGACCTCCCAGCTGTAGACATAAAAAGCTCCACGTTTTCCATTATTCTCATCTTTAGCTTCATTAGTTCATTGTCATAGACATAGAGTGAGTTACTCATAAGTAAATTAATATTTTGTTGCTAAAATAAGTTACTTTTTTAAGTATTGTAAATACATGATTCTCAATTTTATGAAAATTTTGATGCTCGTTGAATTTCAACGAGCATCGTTCTACTAAAACTCGAACGTATATCTTTGCCCTTTCTCCTTTTCAAATCTCTTTTCTTAATTCTTGGATCATACAATGGACGGATGTCCAACTATCCATTCTACTTTTCGTCCTAACTTATCCCGACCTCTAAAAAAGAACAAGTTAATCTTTAATATCTTATTATAGTTAAATGATCAGTATTTAATTATAAAAATCGTTTAAATTTTCGTTACGTAGTTAGATGACCACATTTGTTTCGTAGGGCTTGTTTGGTAGGACTATAGAAAAATCAAAAGTTGATTCTGAGATTAAGAAGATATTTTGAACATGTTTGAATAAATTTTTTAGAAATACTTTATTTGACTAGAAGAACTTTAGAAGAAAGTTGACGTAAGATAACTTTTTTATGAAAAAGTAGAAATTATGTCAAATGGACCCATCATTTGGATAGGTGTCTAAAAATTTGAAGTGGACAATTTAATAAAAATATTGATGCCTCTAGTTATTAGACACTGATTATGAAATATAATAAAATCGATTTTTTTTTTCAACAATTGAATACCAGTTTAATACGATAACAATACATGGAGAGCCCATTGTGCAAATTTCTCTATAAATACCTGTCTACTGTGACCTTACTCTCCATCCCATTCCATTTTCACTTCACTACAACTCTCTCTAAGATGGGACGCTATGCAGCTGTGTTCTTCATGCTCATGCTTGTCATGCTCACAGGTTTGTATCTTTTCTTTCTTTTTTAATCTTTCTCTTTCAAGACACATTTGGCAGCACGACTAGGTGTCAAACTGTCCTGCCCATTAAGGGTCAAACAGCTTGGCGCTCCCAATCTAGACTTGACATGTAACATGAACCGTTCCACCCCTGCGGTCGGGTCGTGATCTTTAAGGGCTCATGGCCTGCCAGAGCCACCCGCTGTCTCGAGCTGCCCGTGTAGGCATGGACAAAATTTGTAAACAATTGTAGAAAATTTCCGAAAGGAAATTGTTAAAACTCCTTTATTGCGTACCCAAAAATTTGTATGCCCAACACACTTGAATAGAATGATTTTGGCAGGAGTCGGTCCTTACCATGCATAAAATAAGATTTTTAACTTTTTTTTTCCTCCATATTTTGTCTTTCCAACTTAGCGAACAAGTTTTTGAACATGAACGAAAGATCACATCATTTTTTTTTTTTGCAGTTTTTACAAAGAAAAACTTTTAACAATGTTAATTCAGCTGTAATAATGACATTCAGAGAACCAACTAAACAATGTTTTTGTTAGTGATTAATACTATTAATTTTAATTTCATTAACTACAGATTAACTTATTAAATCTTGCGATTCTTGAATATTTTTGTTAGGTCCACTAATGGTGGCAGAGGCAAGGACTTGTGAATCCCAAAGCCACCGGTTCAAGGGAACATGTGTGAGAAAAAGCAACTGCGCGGCGGTTTGCCAGACTGAGGGGTTTCCCGACGGCGACTGCAGGGGCCTCCGTCGCCGCTGCTTCTGTTCCAAACATTGTTAAAAATCACCGCCTCGACGGTGGCGTTCTGGCTGTCTGTGGTGGCGTCGGTCATCAATTTTCCTAAGAAAATTATGTCCTTTAATTATGGTACTCATCTCATGGTCTTTGGTGTATTATTAAGTAGTGTGTAATAATCTGTGAGATGTTTCTAATAACACGTTTAAGTGATTTTGTACTAAACAAAATTACGAAAAAGTCTAATAACACTTTTGTGTGCTAGATAATTCATAATATTTGACATGACTCAAACCATAAAATAATACAGATTGCGTGAGAAAAAAAATGAGGAGACGAATAGATCTTTAAAAAAAAAATGGGGTATTTCACACAAACAAGGAACATCTTGAAAAGATCGAGAACTGATTTTATTTTATTTATTTATTTATTTTTTTGCTGCAATTGAAGAAATTGATAATTTTGGATCACGGAAAAGTTCTTCAAAAATGCTACAATTTTTAATTACATCTACGGCTTAGCCCCATTTGACAAATTTATAAATCATTCATAAATTGATTAACTTTCTTTTTCAACCATAAATTTCAATGAATCGACAATTAATATCCATTCATTTGTTACTCATTTCTATTTATTTATAAATTAAAATCATTTATAATTTTTCCTGAAAATGGAACATGATTTGAGAGACTACAATCATTAGTTCAAGTGTCGCAATTATTTATTTACGTTTTTAACGGCCTTGTTATTTCTCTTGGGCTGCCACAAGCGTAGACTAATGGTATTTACCTTTATTAGAGATAATTATTATATGATAAGATTAATAAAGTAAATCTCATATTCATAAATTTAATTGGCATTATTATTTTATAGTGTATCAGCTTAACCGAGCATGCTCTCACAACAAAAGAAACTAAAATCTCATATATAAGCTGTTACATCTTAAGATTTGGCTAAACTTAAAAGTTACATTTTCGAGAAAGTAAGGTTTCATTTCTAAAAAGTGCAAGTTATGTGAGTAAATAAAAAAAAAAAAAACTTCTAGAATTATGTATGCCAAAAAAGAAACTTAAAAAGTTACGTTTTACACTGCCCACGGAGGTTTGAGCACAAAAACAGCTAATATGACAGTGAACTAAATCTGCAGGATAGCAAAATTCATAACCTTGAGCAAAGAAAACTATACTAACTTTATATTGTAATGGTATAAAAATAGCTGAAATTCAATCTTATTGTGGTGCATTTCCAATATGCTTATAGTTACAGGTATGTAAAATAGACCATGCTAGAATAACATAATATTCTACATGATCCTTTACATAATGGTCGTCCCCCAATAGGGGGCCGCCATTTGGCCATTATGCAAAGGATTACTGCGCACTTAATACAAAGAAAGATTATGACCCAAAAAAATGAAAAAAACATGCTTGAAGGCCACTAATGGGGACTGCAAATGGTAAGAAGGTCCTTTACAGCGTTGAAGAAGCAGAAGAATATATTGTCAATTCATTTAGGAACTGCACGGACAAGGCTATTCACAAAACTCCCGAGCACAATGGCACAGCTCTACTACAACTCTCTAATAAGTCTGCCCAAACGAGGAAACTGGAACCTTAACCTTTTCCACCTGCCTCGTGCCAACGAGGGATTCAAATTCAGGATATGTTCAGGCATGAAATCGTGCCGTGTCAATAAACCCACAACCGGGATTCGCTGGAAAAAGCAATAACGCCATTTGAATAAAAATAGGACCATGGAGAAGCGCTGGAAATACACACATGCATGTTCATATGCTTACATGCGCTTGAGATACAACTTGTGCACATAGAATTGTTGCATCATAACTAATAAGAAGTTGTAATGGAACTTCATTCAATGAGAAAGCATAATGCCGTAGTATTTTCAGGATCACAAGGAAAAGAAGAAAACTTGGAGCATGTTTCAATAAGTTTAAAAGGTTCACTTATAAGTTAAATAAGTTCTAAATTGAATACCCCCTTTTATATATATATATATATATTGTGTAAGTTGGAACAAGTTTTTGATGGTAAGCTAGTTAGGCAAGAGTTAATTTCAAAATAAGTAACTTGTTCACTTAAAAAGTAAGAAAATAATATAACAAATTCAAACATGTTTGGAAACAAAAAAGTTAATTAAAATGATCTTTTACATTTTTTAAGGTTAGCCAAACATACCATGAAAAGAGAAATACTATAAAAGCATGATGGCTGTCAAGTGTCAACAGACAGAAAAGGAGAATAAGGGTCATCATAATTATGCATTCAAGTAAAACCGAAAGGCATCCCAAGCATGTGACATACTTCAGATGCCCAAGTAGAGCAAGAAACAGTTAAGAAAATTGATGGACAAAATTTCTTACCCCAGAAACCTTGGGAACAACCAACAGGTGCCTTAAGCCAACTTCTCGGAAAAGTATGAGGGCCTTTGCTAGAGACATTGTCTCTACAACGGTGTATGGTGTTGCATTGGTGAAAGGATGCAAATCTATGAACATTTCCATCTCTTCATTTGACAATTCTATATCTTCAATTTTATCACCATTACCCAAACCCTTCTTGGCAAAATCATTAGAGGAAAACTGTAAAAAGGCATCAGGGCCATTTGGTGCCGGAGTTTGCAAGAAAGCTTTCTTCTTTAACAACGTGATAAGATGGGCTCGCAGGATTAAACCAAATAGAACTGGGGACTCAGAAAGCGGGGGCTCATCTACCACCGGGAACCCATTATGTCCTGTGGTTTTGAGAACATGTACTATATTACCAACCTTCTCAATGCCATGGAAGATCTGTAGTGGCCCTGTAACCACATCACAAACTGTCAATTGCCTCATATATGGCTCTGCATGAGTTTCTAAATAAGGAAAACCCTTTGATTTCATTATGAGGTCATATATATTTCCATTAAATGCATCGGCTACAGTCTTGGAGATAAGAAGAACAAGCATTATAAGTGGCAGCAACAATAGATTGTTGGTCAGTTCAAGAATTATCACACACAAGGAAACTGTCATCCTCATAGATCCCCCAAGAAGAGCAGCTGAACCCAGAACAGCAAAGAGACCATGGTTTAAGTTCGAGTGTGAACCAATTACCATCCCAATAAAACGTCCATAAGCTGCACCTGTCACAATAACTGGCACAAAGAGACCCGCAGGAACCACAATTCCATAACTAAAAATGCTGAGGACAAAGCACATAACAAAGAAAATTAGCATTGATAAGCGATGGAACTCTGAGTCGGTGTCTTTGCTGAAGAGGTTCTTGATTGCATCGTCATTCGTGTTGAAAAAGAGACTTGCAAGATCGTTATAATGACCAGGAGGGCACTGAAATTTCTTGTAATTTCCAGATCGGCCAATTGTTGGACAAGGCTCTGATGTATCTGATGGACAAGAACGGCAAGACGCAAGCCATGGTAATCCAAATAGAAGACAGGAAGTGAAAATGGAGATACAGCAAGCCAAAATTATCTTGTAAAAGATTCCTTTTCTGAGATGAAGAAAGAAGAACAAGGTGAATAATTTTCGAAGTGATAACAAGCCGGATAATTCTCGAAGTAAGAAAAAAGTCGGGCTAAATGATATCTGATCCACATAATAACAGCATATAATGAAGCGAAGGATGAAAAGTAAAAAAATTGAAATCTTACTTGTTAATAAAATTATAAAGTCGGAGAACCTTATTTAGTAGAAAATTGTAGATACTTCCTAATATGCCCCCTATGACTCCAAGAACGAGAACAGGAGGCACATCCCTGAGGTGATAAGATATGTTTGCTGAGGTGACATCATACATAATCAGACCTCCTTTACCAAATAGTCCGCATTTGCCTCTCAAGCAAACATCTATAAGTGCCCGAAGGACAATTGCAACAACGGCAGTAGTGAAGTAAGCTCTCCACAGAAGAGCACTTCTCCACCTGCAGAAGAAAATCGTGAATGAGTGACTTCAATAGAGTGACAAGTAAAGGAATCTCCACACTATAACATAGTTTATAATCACCAAAATATTAACATCATTCAGTTGTGTATGCCAATAATTCATAACATCGGAAATATCTTGCCTTAGAATATCAAGCGCTGACTAATTGTGCTCAGAAAATAGCTGACATAAGAAGGAATAGTTACTATTGAGAATCCGGCCAAATAATTAAATATGTGAATAATATGAGCAATATGAAAAATAATGGATCACACAACAACCAAGTTTTTTTGTGAAAGAAGAGGAGAATTTATTATACCAAGAAACTAAAATTATTTTACAAGATTTGATACTCTCAAACTAAATCTAAACAATCCTCTCAAGTTTCTAATGTATATAACAATGATCTAATTGTTATGTTGAGTCCATGAAGAATCTACACCACGTGGATATAGAAGCCCAATCTTGGAGTTCTGGATGAAGTGGAGCACAAGAATCGGCGTTGGGGAGCCGGCATGTTCGCATAAAACTTTTTCATCCATTCCAAAATCCTTTTCCCAATCAAACTCCCAATCCATGATAAAATTCGATCCCTTATCAATCTAGACTTTCAAACCAAAATTATCCGGACTTCCTCCATGAATCAAACTTCCAAATCACATGAAATTTGAGTCAGAACCTAACGGTTATCCCGTAGAACCAAGCTTCCCTACAATCTAGTAAGATTAAACAATAGTTTGTGTTATGAACACAGGACTCATCACTACTGTAACTTGCAGCAAAGGGGTGTAAGCATACATAAAAAAAAATTCATTGTGGTTGAAAACAACCATAAAAATAGTGTGTGTGTGTGTGTGTGCGCGTGTGTGTATCACGGGTTTAAGTTATACCAAGATGCCATTTCCTCAAGAGCAAACAACACACCACCAACAGGAGCACGGAAAGCAGCAGTAATTCCTGCAGCTGATCCACACGTTACAAGATCTCGCCTGTCTCGATCATTTCCGAAAACTTGCAACCACTTCCAGGTCAACCCATATTTCTTTGACCCTCCCTGACCCATTATCGCAGCTATGCAGGCACCAGTATGGACCATTGGCCCTGCCTTTCCAATATTAAGAGATGCTGACACAGCGGATATGCTACCAACAATCTGTGTATTAGATTGCCATCAGGTAAGACCTCAAACTCAAAACTGATCGCACCAAATTTAAAGATAAGAAAAGGATATAAGATCTTCAGCAATGACCAGAACAAAAGTTTCGAAGGAAGTGGTCCAATACCAGAAAAATATGGTGCAGTAACTACATAATTTTTAACAGCATCCAGGTTAAGGCATATAAAAGTTATAGTGGAACTTGAACACAGATACAGAAAGATGATAAAAAGGTGATGGCTTTACATATTTATGATGCTCAAGTAACAATTACTTGTCTCTACTCTCACTTCGAATATCTTCCTAGCTGTAACTGTAGAAAACAGTTAATTGAATTAATTCACGAAGTTCTGTGCCATGCTGCCCCTCCTCTGGAACTCGATAGTTAACATAAACAAAGATTTCCAATTTCTTGACCTTACTTGAAACTGGGAAGGTATGCTCCTCGTGAAGGGAATGGAAAGTGGAAAGCTGGATGGCAGCAAAAGGGGGCAACTAAATGCACATTAATGATGTGAATTTTATTAAAAAAAAAATGGTAGGTCAATCAGAGTTATCAGGCTGAATAATTTGAGTTGAGTTTATTCAGCTTGGAATGGGGATGTAAAGCCTGTCAAAAATTGTTATACAACTGCAAAAGCATAATTGGATTATTGGCACGCACCTTGAACTTGCACAAGTAATGCTTTTCCTTGGAGTAACTTGATTACGATAATAAATTTCACATCTCCACTATTCTAATTTGGAACAATATCTGTTACATTAGTTATATGTTGGTCTTGGAAGTTCAAGGCTCTAGTCAAAGTAATTTAAGCCCCCGTTTGACACCCATTAATTTCTCATTCTCGTTCTCATTCTTCATTTCAACCGCACATAAATCAAAAAAATTTCATCACTTTTCCACCACACATTCTTACATCAATCACTATTCCAAAATTTCTATCCTACATAAAATGGGTTTCAAACAAGGGCTTAATAGTCCCCCCCCCCCCCCCCCCCCACACTCATTCTTCATTTCAACCACAAATTCTCCAAATAAAATAATATTACACACAAATCAAAAACTTTTCATCACTTTTCCACCACACATTCTCACATCAATCACTATTCCAAAATTTCTATTCTCCTCAAAATGGGTTTCAAACAGGGGCTAAATCACGGACTATTTTTGCTTCTTAAATGGTCCACTCCATAGAAAATTATCAAATTAATACATAATCCTTGAGTAATCGAGCAATTCTCCAACGGAATAATATCTTGGTCGAAAAACAAAGAGTATGAGAGAGGGCATTGCTATCCAATTACTTGAATCCGAAAATACCTTGACAAACAGAGTTTGCAGAGAAAATATTGCTGGTGCGTCGACACCATTCAGATAAGCCTTAACCTCTGGTATGCCCGAACCAGCAGCCTCTGGCGCTATTAGAGCAGTTATCAGACTTGCAAACAGTGTCAAACCAAGATTTGAAGATGCAAATACTAGGAAAGCCGCCACGTACCTGTTCTCAAATTCACAACCAATTAAATATAGAAGAGTACAAAAGCAGAATCGCCACTATTTTTTTTTTAGGGTGGGGGAGGGGTAAATATAGTGAAAGTAAAGTCAGTAACTTAACAAAAACTAAAGCATGTCAAAAAAAAAATTTTAAAAAATACCATCTTCACATGGACAAGAAATATTTTGAAATAATATTTTTAATAAAAGATGAACATTAAATGAAGTTAACAAAAACAATTAAACTTCAAACGCATGTAAACTTAAAAGAATCGAGATTTTACTTTCTGGCTAACATCATGTTGGAGGTGATAACGAATTTTGTGCCAGCTATGTTTTCAATGGCAAGGTTGTTGAAGAACCCAATGAGGCTGACAACGAGTCCAATAAGAAAACACAGCATCCATTTTGTGAAAGTGTATTGAAATTTCTGGATCTTCCCTCTGATCCTCCAATCTTGCTTGAAAAGATCATTTTCTAAAAGCCTACATAGGTAAGCTTCACTTAATTACATTGCAAATGTTTGTCAGAATAGAAAGACAAGAAAGTAAGTGTCTCCCCTCACATTTTTCTCCTATTTTCTATAAATTGGGAAAGAAATCATACACATAACAATTGTCATATATCAAGGGAAAGCACTTTACATCCTTCATTTTTCTTATTCAATTCAAAAGCTGTAAGTGTATTCTTCAAATATAATCGGAAACAAAAAAAGATTAATAGTATCAAAGGCAAATTACTTGCAAAAATTCCTGGGAAACACAATGAAGGTCTATTCGTATGGCTAAAAAACTTTTAGGACCTTTCAAAGAAACCTGCAGAAAGATACATATTGGAAAATAACCAAAAGAAAGAATCTAGTAGGGAAAAAAAAACACTTCATTTTTCCAGTTGCCACGAGAAACAACAAAACTATAAAAGTACACGCAAAAGAAAGCAGAGGTAGACAATCGCCTTCCATTTTTCTCTTCCACAAATTTTTGAGAATTTTTCTTAGGAGAATGTTAAGTGACATCATAACACATCAATCAATGTATACGCAGCGTCATTGCACACTCACTCAAAGAGTTCCTTTTTAAGAAGCCATGCTCCTTTTAATAATGTTATATAAATATATCTCACCCAGACATAACTATATATAAAGAGAGAGAGATTATGTGCGTGCACAACAGAAAGAGCAGAGTTTGTACTCATAGTCGAGGCTTTCGATAGGGCAAAGATTGGAGCCAACAATTGCGACTTGGGAAGTATTATTAAACTGCGACGGTTGCAGCTCCAGTGGCTGCTGCTGCTGCCGTTGATATTGACGTAGTGGCTCATACAGCAGCACCGCTTTCTCTTCTTCGGCAGCCGCCGCCGCCGATACCGACACATTTGGAATCTCCGTCGACATCAGAATTTACAAGGGGGAAAAAAAGAGAGAATTAGAGCGATTTAACGAATAATGAATGTTGAGTTGCAGAGAGGAAGAAAAATGGTGTAAAAGGACAGTTACAATTCACGTGTCCTAAACAAGACAACCCATGTGTGTCGACGTTATTTTTTTTATTCTCATTCTTTTACTCATTTTCAACCACATATTCTTCAATAAAATAATATTTTTCTTCACATCAATAACTTTTTTTTCTTTTTCAACCACATATTTCTCATCGCATCACTTCAAAAAATACATTCTTTAATTTTAATGCGCACCAAACACATTCTCAATTTAACAATTACAGTTATTAAATCAATCATGCCACACAAATAAGTGGAGTGAAAGGAATAAAACCCATGTTTGGTAATATTTAAAATCAAATTTTAGACCCTGTTTGGGCTACATTTTTTTTCATTCTCATTCTTCTACTTATTTTCAACCACAAATTCTTTAATAAAATAATATTTTCTATCACATCAATAACTTTTCCTTTTTTTTCAACCACATATTCAACATCACATCAACCAAAAAAATGCATTCTTTGGAGATAATGTGCACCAAACGGGGGATTAATTTAAATTAAAGTCAAATAATCAATAGTAATCACATATTTCATTGATTTTATAACTTTTCAACTACACATTCCAAAGTGAATTGCCTAAATAATCACTGAACTTTACGCCATGCTTCCAAGGGGTCACCGAACTTTAAAAATAACACAAACCACGAGGTCATTGACTTTAAAAATCACATCATTCATTACTAAACTTTGGAAAAGATTTCTACGAGATCACTAAACTTTACAAAATGTTTCCTAGGAGATCACTGAATTAGTGACCCCTGTGAAATCTTTTACAAAGTTCAGTGATGAATGAGCTGATTTTTAAAGTCCAGTGATCTTGTGAAATTTTTTTGCAAAGTTCAGTGATAACTTGGGTGATTTTGAAACTTTAGTGACCTCTTGAAAGTATGGTATAAAGTTCTGTGACTAATTGAACAATTCACTCCACATTTCATCAAGTTTTATCAAAATTTACTAACAATCTAATTTCCATCAACAACTCCTAAAAATAGAGGGAGACGTGGTGCTACATACATCTAATTTTATAGTGAAATTTGATTATCGAAAAGTGAGGTTACTTAACCAACTCGTCGTCTATATCACCAGTAGGATTATAAAATATTTGACATCGCTTCATCTAATTTTATAGTAAAATTTGATTATCGAAAAGTGAGGTTACTTAACCAACTCGTCGTCTATATCACCAGTAGGATTATAAAATATTTGACATCGCTTGTAATCATTAAATTTATTTAATTTAGTCTAAACGCATTATCGAGTTTTTATTTCGTTTAATTTGTCATTAATAATGATTTTGTAACCACTACACGAAAAGTCCAATAATAGCTATATTGTTTATGTGATTAAGGATATACCATACGTTGAATAAAAGTAAGATTTATGGAAATAAGTTTTTTTACTATTATTTATTACCAATATTGAAACACTTTTGACTTCACAATTAGTTAAGATTTTGGGGACTATTTTAANATAGCTATATTGTTTATGTGATTAAGGATATACCATACGTTGAATAAAAGTAAGATTTATGGAAATAAGTTTTTTTACTATTATTTATTACCAATATTGAAACACTTTTGACTTCACAATTAGTTAAGATTTTGGGGACTATTTTAAATATAAGTTCAAATTCAAGGATATAATTGAAAAGTTTTTATTTTGTTTGTCAATAGTGTGTTGGTCACTTAATTAAATTTGTCCTACGTTGGGTGAGAAGTTTTTTTTTTAAAAAAATTTTATAACATGAATTGACAAAATTAATAAATATTCTAAACCACCCCCACCCTCTACTAAAATCACGTCATTTTTGCATAAAATAAATATATATTATGTGGCAGGTAATTTTGCCACCTTCTAAAAAGAATGAATAATACTGTCTAACACTAGGGGTGCAAGAGCAACAGTTTAAATGATCACACTTGATATGTTTAATTAAATGAATAATATGACATTATATTTACTTGAATTAATCACTTTATGTCATGCAATTGTCATCTAAACTGATGCTTAAAACCAACGGTACTCAATAGTATTACTTAGAAAAAATGCAGGCGTCAAGTGACATTAAAAGATAGATAGGCATTAAAAATACGAATAATTTTTAATTATGTTATAAAATAACGTATAATAATGAAGGGATAATAGAACGGACATTTTGGTTCCCAATCTTTAGAAAATATGTCCTTAATTTTTTTTTTATCGTGATCTGTTAGACTTCGTCTAGAGAAATAGACATGGTAGATCTCTAATGAAAGAATCCGACATTTCAACTGTTAATGTCAAATAAAAGATAAAATTACCTCCCTCTTTAAATAAACAAAAAGTAACAGAGAAGCAAACTTTAAAAAAAAAAAAAAAACCAAATGTCCCCTTCAAAATAAAGAATAACAAAGGGGTCTCTCTTCTTTCCCTCCAACCACCATCTATCCCGCCGATCATCTCACCTCAATGGCTCAATCCAACTTTCCAAAATCCACCACGACGACCACTACACCTACCATTTTTATCGGAGGAGAGGAACAGGGGCAAGGGGGATCCCCCTTTTCTGCCATTTTCAGAATAGCAGAAAAGGTCCTCCCGTCCCATAAAAATGGAAGAAAAGTGATGATGGAGATGTGGTGGTGGCAATCAATTTAGGAAAGGTCGAGAGGTTGAGATGGAAGAAGATGACCGATAGGATAGGGGATTGTTGCTTTTGATGGTTGGGATGAAGAAAGAAGATGTGCTCTTTGTTGTTCTTTATTTTTGTTGGTACATTTATGTTTTTATTCCTCATTTCTTTTTTGTTTTTTCTTTCAACAAAAAAAAAAATAGCACTAGACAATCTGAATGTCTAGAGAAATAGATCTCTCATGAAAGAATCCGACATTTCAACTGTTAATGTCAAATAAAAGATAAAATTACCTTCCTCTTTAAATAAACAAAAAGTAACAGAGAAGCAAACTTTTAAAAAAAAAAATAACCAAATGTCCCCTTCAAAATAAAGAATAACAAAGGAGTCTCTCTTCTTTCCCTCCAACCACCATCTATCCCGCCGATCATCTCACCTCAATGGCTCAATCCAACTTCTAGGGCTGGACAAAAGTCCCGAACCGAACCGAACCGGACCGAATCGAACCGAACCGAATCGAGCGGTTCTTCATAAATTAAATACCCGAACGAGTACCCGAATTGAGAACCGAACGGTTTGGGTCGAGTATCGGGTCTAGACCA
>CAIGRQ010095083.1:0-17871 GCA_903798375.1 Fraxinus sp. D2006-0159
ATTTATAATAAGAACTTAGGAAATCCTAGGTATTACATAAAAGACTTAAATACCCTTTAACAATAACCTTGCCGTTGCATACTATTCTCCAGCGGTCAATTTATTTTTGAACAAAACTGTTGGCTCTATGAATGAAGTTTCCTTGTTTCTTGCTCTATATCAGATTTTTATGTATTTTCTAGAATTAATATTCTGCCATATGTCAAATGCGATGCTCCCTTCGTCTTCTGCTTCTTTTATCAAAGAATCACATGTAATTTTCTTATCATATTTCTTCTGGTGGCCAACATTTGTGAACTATGAAAATTTTTCAGGAAATGAGTTATCTTAATTTTATCTATTAGATAAAAAAATCAGTTAGATCTATTGGATGCTCGTGGGTGGCTGGACAGAAATTTCAAATTTATATGCTGCATCTGAAATTGTATGTAGCACCTTTCAAACTTTAGCAGCATGAATTTTCATCCATGAAGAGCCTGTGAAACCTGTAATGAACTAGACAACATTTCCAGTGGACTGCTTTTTGTCATGCCTGATTGCCCATCTCTGTATGAATGTGACAATGTTTCTCCTGCAAATGGGTTTAGCAGCATTGCTGTTCAGTTGTGGAACTCTGTGCTATAAAATTTATCAACAAACTCTCCCAATGTTTTGCTATTTGTCACTGTGTGAAATGTACATCATCTATTAAGTATCACTAGCTTGCTTTCTTCATTCTCCATTTTTAAATATATTTGTCAATATAAATTTTCTTCTGTAACAAGATGCTGGGGTATGTAGGCAAGGAGCTAAATGACCCACGGGTCTTGACTGATGTTGGTGATGTGCCAGTCCAGGAGTTACGAGATTGTGGTGTAGATGATGATAGACTGATGAGCATCATAACTGAATCTGTGAAGCTAGTCATGGAAGAAGTAAGCTATCCTTTCCAAAGATTTCTACATGATAAAGAATGTTCTCTTCCATTAAAGGCCAAGAGCCTTGGCTTTAGTTTTTGTACATTTTATTTCTACATTCCGTACATTGCTTTAAACAGTATTGATTATTTATTTAATGACGCTTCAGGATCCATTACACCCTTTAGTGTTAGGGGGTGACCACTCCATTTCATTTCCAGTGGTGAGAGCAGTATCTGAGAAGCTTGGGGGACCTGTCGATATTCTTCACCTGGATGCTCATCCTGATATTTATCATGCCTTTGAGGGAAACAAATATTCTCATGCATCTTCTTTTGCACGAATTATGGAGGGTGGTTATGCTCGTCGACTTTTGCAGGTAATATGAATTTGTGAATTGCTGTCTTATATATGTGATGTTATATTTAATATCTACGTCAATTAAATTTTGAATTTATTCAGACCAAATTTATGGTTTCTTTTAAGTTTTTTGGGTAATACTAGTCTTACTAATAAAAGTTGTACAAAAATATAGCAGTTGAAATTTTGGATCAACTGGTTTTGCCTATTCATACTGTAGACTTTGAGGTTTATTATCAATTAATGCATGCCTTGAAATATCAGATGATGTAGTCTGGAACTCCTTTTCATAATCGTATATTAAATGTTGAAAGTTGGATAATTTCTGCTCATTAGGAGAAGGGAAATTAGTAAATACAAATTGCTGTACTGCTGCAGGTAGGAATCAGATCAATTACAAAGGAAGGCCGTGAACAAGGGAAAAGGTTTGGTGTGGAGCAATATGAAATGCGCACATTTTCAAGGGATCGCCAATTGTTGGAGAATCTGGTGACTATATTGCTTCTGCCTTTGAATTTTCATTTCTTAGTCATTGCCTTAGTGTTGTTTCACTTCTTTCACAATGATCCTTTTTCCTTTTTTTTTTTATGCTTTTATTGATTTTTCACTAGTTGTTTTATAAAGAAAATTTTATGGGCAGAAATTCATTTTGGTATGACTTAATCAGACATCACACGTGAATTATATGTTGGCAAAATATTTAAAGTGGCACAGTATGATGAGCAATGAAATATGTTGAGCCAAGGTTCATACTGTACAGTAGTCAAAACATGTGTATATTTGAGGTGAATGAATGGATTACGCAGTGCTCACCGTCAGTCTTACCTATGGCGTTTTTATACTTGATCTATCCTAGAAAAATACTGGTTGGGTTCACTAATAGGAAATTGATTTGCAAAGACTGTTCCAGGAGAAAAGGAGTTAAAACATATTTAGAAGATTACACGGTCTGTATATCCTATCGCTTTTCAAGATTAGACTCCTGTTGCATCTCATGCCGTCGTTTGTTAGTTGTAGAGAGGTAAGAAACCTTTTTATGCTTTTTAATCCCATTGGCTCAACCAGTAACAGATGGCGAAAACTAAAAAATCCAGAGTTTCCAATTCGCGGTAAAACCCTATTTTGCCCAAGTTGTTTCTGAACCACAAAAAGGAAGCCTTTTTTCGCACAGCTTGTTCTTGCAGGTCTCACTTTTGTATATTGTATTTGGCCGAAGAATTGAGTAACATTTCTGGTATAATTTTGTTTACTAATTTAATCATCCTGTACATATGGATTCCTTGGATATCTTGCAAAAGTTCTTTCAAATTTTGTTCTGTAATTGGTTCATTTTGTTGGCAGAAACTTGGTGAAGGCGTAAAGGGTGTGTACATTTCAGTAGATGTGGACTGTCTGGATCCGGCATTTGCCCCTGGCGTTTCTCACATTGAGCCAGGAGGTCTCTCTTTTCGTGATGTTTGCAACATACTTCACAACCTTAAAGGTGATGTTGTAGCTGCAGATGTTGTTGAATTCAACCCGCAACGTGATACTGTTGATGGAATGACTGCCATGGTTGCTGCCAAGCTCGTAAGAGAATTGACTGCAAAGATATCAAAATAACCAGACAGAATCAGCACAAGCGCGAACTTCAAGTTACTGTTTACCACACGAGAAATGTAACGTGGATTTGCTTGTACTTGTGGAGCAAAAAACATGTATTTCTTTTGCCCTTTTGTTGCAAAATTGAAGCTCGGGCAGTAGAAAAATCCAGCTTCCCCTGGATCCATCTGTTCATGTGCAAGACTCTATTGCTAAGATTGAACGGATAATAAGAGAGACATGCAATAAAGTTTGTCAATTATGATATCAAATTCAACATGGATTTTGTTCTTAAGTCGTTCTATCGACTGAAACACAGAGACAAACCGGCTCAAACTGTTTTACCATTTCGTACTTTATTATTCCATTCTCATTTCTCATATATTCAAGATGGCTTGGAAGAGAGTACTTCAAAAATATTAAGCTCTTGTTTGATTTAGATAAACATTAGATTTTTAGTAGATTTAATAAAAGTTCGGGCATTAAGTATGGAATAATTCAATTTTGGCTTAATAGCACAAAACATCCATACGTTTGACATGTAGTGTACAAAATATCTATATGTTTCAATTTTTTGCATTTTCACCCTTATTCCAACGTTTTATTGCGGAAAACGTCATTTTCACATATTTTAATATAAAATGACCAATATACCCTCCTATATAAACAAAACAAAAAAGAAAAGAAAAGAAAAATAAATAATAAATTGCAATCTTACTCCTAAACTTTTTAAAAAATGCAAATGAGTCCAAAATAATTGTTTTTCATTTGTAAAATCTGTTTTGGAAAAGAAAATAATTTTTTCGTCAAAATTTTGGATCTGAAAACATTGGCGACAAAGGGACACCACCGGGCCATGGCGGTAGGATCGCGTTGCTCGCAAAGCAGCGCGCCGCCACGACTCGGAAGCAGCAGCAACTGTCGCTACTGCATGTTGCGAGCGCACTGCCATGACCCGAAAGCAACAACGACCGTCCCCGCGAATTGCAGCGGCTGGAAATCGCAGCAACGCACGGTGCTGCTGCTGCTGGTTATTACAATAGCCCCGTGCGCTGCTGCAATACCCGGTGGTGCGATTGTTGCCCGACGCCGCAAAGGAGAATGGAGTTTCTAGGGTTTCTGTTACGGCAGAGAAAGGGTGGAGGCGGGGGCCTCTCTTGCAATTTGTAAAATTGCAGGCCCCTGCATGCAATTATGAAAGTTAGGGTTAAGTTTGCAATTTTTAAAAAGGGGACCGTTCTACAATTTATTAAATTTGAAGGACCTGATCATAATTTTTTAAAAAAACTTCGGTCAAATTTAAAATTCATTTGCATTTTTTAAAAAGTTAGGAGTAAGATTGTAATTTATTATTTATTTTTTTTTCTTTTCTTTTTTGTTTTGTTTATATACGAGAGTATATTTGTCATTTTACGTTACAAATAGGTGAAAATAACAGTTTACGCAATGAAACGTTGAAATATGAGTGAAAATGCAAAAAATTGAAACGTATGGACGTTTTGCACACTACGTGCCAAACGTATGGACATTTTGTGCTATTAAGCCATTCAATTTTGAAGTTTAAAGTTTCAAAATTCAAAACTCGGGTATTAATTCATTAAAAGTATTTTATTAATTAAATATATTAAGATCACAATTATACAATTAATCGTCACATGTGCATTTATAAGTCACAACTACACATATTATTAAATTAATTGGTCGTAAATTATTTCACGGTTACAATAAAAAAATTTGATAGGCCACAATTTATTTCATCGGTCACAAATCAAAAAAATTATAGGTTATAATTTATTTGTTAGTAACACATTTTCAAATTAGTTAGTCAAGAATTATTTTTCAATTACAAATTATCGAGTTTTTAGGTTATAATTAAATATTTTATCATACATCAACCAAATAGTTGGTCACATACCACCACTACCATGCCCACTTGTGACCATCCGCAACCTCGCCATCGCCTCCACCACAACACCACCACCACCAACAAAATCGCCACCTCCACTGTCAGATCCATTGCCAACAAAAACCACCCCAATATCAAACACGTGAAAACCACCACTATTCCAAAAATCAACAAACCAAAAACACCACCAAATGCAGCAAACTACCACCATCATCATTCCCTAGCGACAGTATTCAAAACTCTCCATCTAAGGCAATGTAATCTCTATATTGATGGTACAGGTCGGAGAGAAGGTGTAGCCGCGCAGCAGCATCATAGATCTCAGACGCGGGGGTTGCAGCTTCCCTACTTTTAGTGAGACGGTAGTTCAAATCTTCTTCAGTGGGTGATGGTACAATCTTTCGCGATGGCGGCACTCAAATTAAACATCCAGCAATTTGGCATTTTGATAGCGATTTTGGCTTGAGTGGGCCTTTATTAGTCATGACTCCAAGGTGAGCAATCGTCGCTATGAGTTCTATGGTGGTCTCCAACAGTGAGAGCGACGGTGCCAGAGGTGTTAGTTAGATGGACAGTAGGGATGACGTGGGTTGGGTCGGGTCGATTTTTGCCTCAACCCAACATTTTTGATTTGTTCGAAACCCAACCCAATTATATGTCAGACGGGTTGAGTTGGTCGATTTGGGATAAACTTGTTGTACAAATATTAAAATCATCCAAGTTTTTGATTTAAAATTACATTAATATAGTCATTCGATGTCAATAATCTTGAAACTTAAAATAGCACAATCCATCAAATATTCATCAAAATAATTAAACAAAAACGATTACACATTTCATTAAAAGTTAAAACGAACCACAAATATTCATATACACAATTTCTATATAATATCACAATATGACAAGATTGGCACCAAGTATTAAGTCATGTTTAATTTAGAAAATACTTTTTTTTTTATTATTATTATGACTACACGAACAATCAATTATGAATACATGAAAACAAAAATTAGTCATTTTTTAATCCGTATCGACCTTCTGCATTCCCACAATCCGATAAGTAATTTGATCATGAAAACTCACATCATGCTGCCACAAAGCATATACTAAGTACTAAATCAATCCTAAAGTAAAAGAATACATATACACCCGATTATGAAAAAACCAGCAATAATATTATACCATAAACAAGAATGCTTACATGGAACATAGAGAAATAATAAAAAAAATGCATAAGATTATTATAATACATACGTGATATTGATGGGATTTCCATAGTCGCCTAATCGAAAATCAACAGCTGCCAGCATTCGACCATGGCGGCCAAAATCATGATCCTTGAGAGTCCTCAAGGCTTCTACCCCCTTCCCTTGGCCTCCAAAATATGAAGAAAGAAGAGAGGAAAGAGAGAAGACAACTAGGATTTTGATTTGAGGGAAGAGAGAACTCAGAGAAGACGGTTGACTAGGCATATAGGTTTGGTTGAAATGGGGTTGATAAATGAGTCTTTTTTTTTTTTTGCCCACTCCTAATGGAAAGAGTGAGAAGAGAGAAGATGGAGCTATTTTAGGATTTAGGATTAAATTGAATTGAGATGGGAAACTATTATTAATATTAATAGTTAAATTAACATTTAATTTATGATTAAATAAATTTATTATCTGATTTTTAAACTATGATCTTGCAAAACCTAGCCTATTGTAATTTTTACTAAAATTAATTGTTAGATTTAACTTAAATTTTAATTAATTTTTTAGTTGAATTAAACCGGGGCTAAACTACATAAACAATTTTAAAAAGGAAAAATTAAATGATGACACATTATTTAAAAATATTAGGTTGACTCCAATACTCTGACCCAAGTTTGTTTCATGATGTCATAATTGCCCCCGAATTTTAGAAAACATTGCATTTACACCCTTCTTGCAAAGAAGCCCATAAAGCCGCGAGGCTTGCAGAAACTCTATCTCAATGGCGTCTTTAGCTCCCACTCTGTCCTCCACAATTTCCCGCCTAACCCATCTTCACAAACCCTCGCTTCAGTCTGCAATCACAACTCTAAAAACTTTCCAATTTAAGTATAAATCAAGCAAGCCCACACGGCCTTTTCTCAACTCCTCACCCAGTTCTCTTTCTGCCCATTTTTCTTCTGCTCAAATGAAAAGCACTATAGGCTCAGATGATGATCTTGTTGTTCTGGGTATTGAAACTAGTTGTGATGACACCGCTGCAGCCGTAGTAAGTCTTGTGTTTTTCTGGGTTTTCTTGCACCGTGTGTTCTTTTTATTGCACTTTGTGTTATTAACGATTAAAGTTTGATTCTTTTGAATGCGAATGCTACTATGTTTGATTTACCAGAACGGTAAGAAATTTTAAGTTCGCCATGAATTAAGCAAACCCATATGTCATTTTCTCAATACTTCACCCAATTTTCTCCGCCCATTTTCTTCTCCGGCCAATGCACAAATAAAGAGCCTGTCAGGCTTACATGTTTATGTAGTTTTGTACTGGGCATCGAAACTAGCTGCGACACTTCTGTTTGCCGTAATAACTAAGTTTTATGTTTGTGCGCTCTAATTTACAGGTTGGTGGGTTTGTCTTATACTGTAGTTCTTTTGTGGGTCTTGGTTATTTTTGTTTCATTGACGATGAAATTTTGGTTCTTTTGACTGCATTTGTGTTTGATTTTTAGGTCCGAAGCGATGGTGAAATTCTTAGTCAAGTTGTTTCTTCTCAGGTATTGTATACTATGTATTGATTGCACATGTTTGCTGTATGAAGGCTTCGTTACCACTTTAAGAATCTCAAATTGTTTCTTCTCAGGCATTGTATACTATGTAATGATTGCACATGTTTGCTGTATGTGTGTGTTGGGAAGGGGGGATTCTCTTTTGGATAGAACTTAGAAGAAGTGGGAATTTAGGACATTGTTGGTGTGGTATTTTTTTTTACTTCTTACAGTTAAATCTGATTTATCATTTTATTTTCTTTTAACATTTTCTTGTGATTTTGACCGTAATTACTTAACCATTGCGATTCTTGTTTGAGTATTCTTATTTCATATATTTAACTGCTATTCTTCATGATTAAGTTCTCTTAATGATATTCCATAGATTTTAAAATATCACTTTTTTTGTATTGCTCGAACATCTGAAACATTAGCCTCAAAACTGAAGCTTTCTCTCACAGAGTTGTTTGATTCTGTACGGCGTAGTAATGATTGGGTATATCACTTAACCAAGCCAGATAATATTGCCTAAATATTACATTTCTTTACTTGATTGGGATGTTATTGCATTCTTGATTACCAGTTTTTATCACTTAACCAAGCCAGATAATATTGCCTAAATATTATATTTAGGTTTCATATATTTTGATATTGTAATGCCAAGTTGTTTAGATTATTTTCTGTTCATGAAACATCTTAGAAACAATTGTGCTTTTGCAATCTATCTGGAAGTCACCATTTACACTAGGTAAATAGTTATAATTTATTTCTTTTACACTTCACCAGGCCGATCTTCTGGTCCAATACGGAGGAGTTGCTCCAAAAATGGCTGAAGAAGCTCATTCAAAAGTGATTGATCAGGTATTTCCTTGGATTAAGTACTTATCTTCCACATATTGTGTTGCTCATTAACTACTTGTACCATTCACAGAACTTTTGACCATATCAGGTCTTCATCCAACAATGCATTTATTGAGAGAATTATTTCTTTTATTTATTTATTTATTTTTTAATAAAAGTTAAAACGTAGTCTTCCTATACATCCACGTGAATAATCGTGTTGTAAAATCAGATTCAGAAGAGTTCCACTCAAATAACCCTTTCTTCTTTCTTATTTATAATATGTACATAAATTCTTTGCTGACATTCTGCTTTGTTCATACCACATGCTTGGCCCACTATGCAGTTCTATTTCCACACTCGTCAAGTCATGTAACAGAAAATCTTGCATCCTAGACATTACTGTGAATCATGAATGCATTCCTCATTTTGTGGTTGACATTTTTTAAGTACTTCTTCACTGATTCTGGTCTTCTACTTTCGTTTCTATAAGTATCTCAACTTACAATTATCCGTCAATCCTACAGTGAATTCTATGCTAATGCATCACACTTCGATTCTGTGATCATCTATTTCTTTCTTTAGGTGTGTATATATAATAACATGATTTAATTATGGATGCCAGTTGATCGTTGACTTTTATGCTTTTGCATGATGCACATTTCATATACACAGTTTTAGTACCGTATTCTGGTTCTGCCTGTGATCTGACTGTGCTTTCTGATTCCAGGTAGTGCAAGAAGCTCTTGATAAAGCTAACCTATCTGAAAGCGATCTTTCTGCAGTTGCTGTCACTATTGGTCCTGGCTTGAGCCTTTGTTTACGTGGTAATTTGTCGTTGGATTATTCCCTTCTCCTTTTGTCTTCCTTTTCTGTTTTTATTTTCCACACTTTTTGGCTCTGTTCTTGTTCCTTTCTTCTGTGGCTCAATGTAGCTATGGTAAATTGTTGGGATTCAAAACTTCAAATTAGCCAATCAAACAATCAATCAACAAAAATAAAAAAACAAGAAAACTGAAATTGAAGAATGAACACAAGGATTTTCGCCTTAAGGCAAGAGGTTCGGATNTAAATGATTACTCCGCAATTAGTTTAGTACACAGTTAGAAATGCAATCATATCATTCTATTTTCGGGTTATTTTTACCTATTTGCTTGGAAATGAAGTTCTGAAATATAGTCCTTTATGGCATCACCGTATTCTTGAATCCACGCAGTTGGTGTGAAAAAAGCTCGAAAGCTTGCTGGTTTTTATGCTTTACCCATTGTTGGTGTCCATCACATGGAAGCCCATGCTTTAGTGGCCAGGTAATTATGTGAATTTCATGAAATTTTTGTATTTATGAGCTGAAACATATGAATAATCTGATTGGTTGTGATTACTCACTGGTGTAATTTTGGTTGTCTTAAACAAGGTGCTTTAACTTATGTGGTGTTTATCCAGGGTGTAAACCTGATTAATAGGTATTAATACAAACCAGCTACATGTAATCCATGTTTGAGAAGCTTAGACTGAAAAATGTTCTCATGGAGGTGGTTCAACTACGGGTGTAATTACAATCTTTAATTCATTACTTTTGAATATATGCAACGTGATGTTCTGTTAAGTACAGAACCATCCGAAGAAGACCATTGGTAGTGTAGTGTGAATTCTTAAACATCTCTACTTATTGTTAAAGAAAAGAAAACCGATAAAAGGAAAAGAGTTGCTGGTTTTCATATATACGTGGGCTTTTGACACGATGCATTCCTACCTTGACTTGACACATTGCTTTCCTTTAGGTTAGTGCAGCGAGAGTTGCAGTTTCCGTTTTTGGTTTTGCTTATTTCAGGTATGGCTATTACTGCCAAAATTATTTCCCTTTATTTGTTGTTAAATTATATTATTTGCATTATTTAATGTTGGAGATATATAAAGAGTTTCAGTGAGTGATTATGATTGTCACCATGAGCCTGCACAACGACCGGGACACTGTAATTTTAGACTTATGAGAGGCTAAAATACTTGCAGTTTTATGTGTAGAAAGAACCCCGTATCTGGTCTTCCAAGGACGAGGATAGTTTGAACTTTGAAGACTGCAATAAAACTTTGTTAGCTTATGAGAGGCTAAAATACTTCTTTACAGTTTTATGTATAGAAAGAATCACAATGTCTAGTTTTTCGATGACAGAGATAGTTACAAGACCACAGGAAACTTTGGTCGTAATAGTTAATTTCTTAACCTGCAATGTTCTCTGGAAAGAGAAGCTTTACAGGATTTTGTCATTGAGAAAGACTTGGCTTTTCAATAACTCATATCTGTTCATGAAGCTTACTTGATTTGTTTTCCACTTGTGTTTCTAGGAGGCCACAATCTTCTGATTCTTGCACGCGATCTTGGCAATTATGTACAACTTGGGACCACAATAGATGATGCAATTGGTGAGGCTTATGACAAGACAGCAAAGTGGCTTGGTCTTGATTTGAGGAAGAGTGGGGGCCCAGCTGTAGAGGAGCTAGCTCGAGAAGGTGATGCAGACTCCATCAAATTTAAGGCAAGCTACCTCTTAACATCCATGTGATGTTTCTCATTTTATTGTTTGAACGATCGGTTTATGAATTCAATATTGACATGCACCTCAAGGTTGACATATATGGTTCTATAGGTCCCCATGAAGCAACATAAAGACTGCAACTTTTCATATGCAGGCCTGAAGACTCAAGTGAGGTTGGCTGTTGAATCTGGAAGTATGTAAGTGTCTCATTCACAAAATCAATAGTTACTCCATGATTTATCTCCTGCTCAACTTTTCTGGCTACTCTCCTTTTTTTACTCTTAAAAAATATGTACATTACTATCTTTGCTGCTTTTAGTTTTTATATGTACTACTATGGTTTGCTAATGTCCTGCGTCTGTAAGGAAATTGGTAATAGATCGATTGATAAACTGTGAACTTCATTTATGCTTAGTGGTACGTGATTGGTTTTAGTGACAGAGAAGAGATGTATTCGTTTATGATTTTCGTTTCAATAGTATTGTTGGTAAAATGAGATCAAAACTCTTATCTATTTGTGGATGATGGTACTCTGGATTGGTTTCCCTGTGTAAATGGGAACAGGAAAATTATTGGTTGATAGTTTTCCTCCAACTATATAAAGCTATAGCATTTAAATTTCTCAAGCATCAACTAATACCATGCTCCAGCATTGTGTTATCTGCTCCAAATCTGCTGCTTCTACCTTGCTTTGACAGGATGAAAGCTGATGGTATTACATTTTCCATCATTATGTTAGATGTAGGGAGTTTTGGCTTGCGTATTTTTAAAATATGAATTGGATGATAATCAAATTTATTCTAAATCTTCTTTTATCACTTCCTAGTTGATTGTGTTTTCTCAATATACTTGTTTCTACATGTTTAGTTGCCTAAATTGCACAGTTGCTAGTGCCTACTGTGGTATTATGGATAGGACTATGCTGTTCATACAGAAATCAGCTTGTGCCGAAAGGTACAAAGCATGTTGAACGCACCATCACATGGTTTTTTACCTTTTGTGGCATTCTGATTTCAGCAGACGCAGCATTTTCCTTGCAGTTACAATGAAGCACTTTCTCATTTTAGAAATATAGCATGGTAAGTGTAAGTGTCATCTACCTCCCTCAGTTGACATATCTATAGATGTGTGCAGCAATCCTGGAATCCCAGTTTCTTCAGCTACTAGTGAAGACAGAAAGGCAAGGGCTAATATTGCTGCCTCTTTCCAGGTAATTAGTTCTGGTGATTTGGTTCTTGTTGGTAAGTATCTGCCTTGTGGGTATATTAGCAGCAAACCGCTTAATGTATTCCATTTTCCTCAATTTTCACTTTGTTCATCTACAAAAACGTGTCTTGCAGCGAGTTGCAGTATTGCATTTAGAGGAAAAGTGTGAACGGGCAATTGAGTGGGCGTCAAAGATTGAGCCTTCAATAAAACATTTGGTGTGTGAAATGCATTTTCTCTTGTGGTTTGTTATTGTTTAAAGTCCTCCATGGATATGGTGTTGCATAAAACCAACTTTTGTTGTCTTTGTCAGGTTGTCTCTGGAGGTGTTGCATCTAACCAGTATGTCAGGGCTCGGCTTAATCAAATTGTGGAGCAAAATTGCCTGCAACTTGTTTGCCCTCCCCCCAAGCTTTGTACTGACAATGGTGAGATGTTTCTTTTTCATGTTTGTCACGCCGTACGCAATGAAGGTAGCAGAAACGTAGTCCCCTGTGAGTCATGACTAAAAGTCAATGGTATAGGTGTGATATACGAAATTTTTTGGGGGTCAACGTGATTTACAAAATTCAAAACCTTAAAAGTGGAATAATCCACTGCACAAAGGAGATGAGTTGGATACTTGGTTCCTGCAAAATCTCTCTTTAAACATAAATGTAAATTTCAGTGTTTTGCTGTAATTGGTTGCTTGGTTTCAGCTCTTTAACATGAACTTTGAGTTGGAACTAATGTTCTGCATCATACCTTTACTGTTGTTGTTATTAAACTCCAGTTCTTCAAATTATTGCTGATAATAGTCTTACTGTTGTTGATAATGACTTAGGCTCAGTTTGGACACCTTTATGTTGCACAAAGCATTAGGGAAGAGTCGTCCAAATCTTTTCTTTGGGGACTTGGTTGGAAAATGTATACATGCATTTGGGACTACTGAAATATTTTCTTAAAAATAAGATGATGTTTATCTCATTTGAAATATTTGTCTGCCGTTTTATGGTAGGCGTAATGGTTGCTTGGACTGGCATTGAGCATTTCCGCATGGGAAGATTTGATCCTCCACCACCCTCCAATGAACCCGAAGATGCTGTGGTCTCTCTCTCTCTAAGTCTAATCATGTGTTACTGTTGTTAGTTTGTTAAAGAAATGACAGAGAATTAAGATCGTGTTTGGCCTTGCTTAATTGATATTTTGAAATTTTCCTCTCCCAAATTCTCTCCTTGCTTTCTCCCCCTTTATTTCTCTCTCTTATTCCATCTCTTTCTTCTCTCTTTCGCATTCTCTGGATAAGGATATTTTTGTCTTAAACAAGACTCTAACCACTCGCTTAAAAGATGCATAATTTACCATGGATGTCATCTTTCTTTATTATTGTTTGATACCATGTGATTTTATATATCTAAAATATATGGTATTGACTCAGTATTTTTGATGAATCAGCTTGATTTGCGGCCAAGGTGGCCACTGGGCGAGGAATACGCTGAAGGAAGAAGTGAAGCCCGCTCAATAAGAAGGGCAAGAATTCATCCATCTCTTACCTCTCTCATTCAAGCATCAATGCTGCAGCAGTCGTAGCATGTTCTTGATAGATCAGGCTTTCCTGTGATGAACATATACGAGGCCATAGGAAAGATCAAGCTCCCCTCTCTTTTAACTTAATCTACATTGGTGGTGTCGTTTTTTGGAAGTCTGCAAACGATTTTGCCTCAGAATAGGTAGCTCAATCCTCCGTATAGACTGTCGGGGGGTGTGGTGTGATGTACTATTTAACATTTTTTTACATTATCAAACTTGACAGCTTTGTGTTACTTCCTGAGTTTTTAAAATCACGCTGAATAAGGAGGGAACTGTTGACATATTTGTACAGTTTGAATAATTTCTTTACTGGAATGACAATGATAAATGTGCATATAGTGGCAGTTTACTCTTCTATCTGCTGGGCGTGGCTCGACAGGAGTCTGGCCCAGCACTGTTCTTGCCGTCTTTTGTATAATATTTTGAGGAAATTAGGCTCAGTACGGCAAAAAAAAGATTAATACTCTTAATTAATTATTAATGCTTTCATTAATTTTTAATTAATCGTACACTATACCTTTGACAACATTAAATACTTTCGGATCCACGCGACTCCATCTATCTCATACCCATGGGTCAAGAGGGTGATAGAAGTGTTCGTGAAACCAAGAGGACGAAGGGGAAGTTGTGAGTAATAATACACCGATTACGCCAAGAATCGTCGAGCTCAGTCTCTAAATCGACCATCACAAACCAACACTTCCCCAACTGTCCTGTCATTTTCTACTTCATGTAATTTTTCAAGTCAGTCTCGTTTAGCATTGAAAATATTGTCATCCATTGTTTCTCATAAAATGTCGATTGGATTAGTTTACCTTTATAGGAATGTAATAAAGAGCTATTGTAAAGTAGAAATGAGTTTTGATCTTGGGAATTGAATCTTAGGGTGTTTTTGAAGATTAATATGTAACAGTTATATTGTTTTTTTTTTATGTTTTTACATCTTTTTGTGTTGTTTTTAGATTCTTCTTCCTATGAGGGGTTTTATTTATTGCTATTTCTATTTTTTTTTAATAGTGATTTTAGTTGAAAAAACGTTCTAAATGTGTAGGAACGGAAATATCGAAAAATTGTGTTACTTTTCTTACAACTATGGGAGAGATTTGATTTGACGTTATCTCCGTTGATAGCGTATTTTATTGCTAAATATTCTTCCCTTTCTTTTTGAGTTCCTTTTGTGTATGGTGTAATTTGACTATATGTGTCATTACTTGGAAGAAATGTGATCAGTCCATTAGTAAAGACAAGGTCTATAATCTGCTGTGAAATATATTATTACATTCTCGAAAGTGGCGTTAAGAGGTTTTCGTTATGTTGAAGGCCAGGAACTCGATAATTGATGTGTTTAAGATGCTTTTGGAAAAAAATTCTAGTATACAATTACTATAAAGAGATCTTCAATTATAATTGGTGTTCAAAATTATTTCACTTTTTCGAGTTTTTATCATTTTTTTTGAATTCTTTTCACTAAATATTTTCTAAATCCAAATTTATATGCTTGTTAATAGAAGTAAAATATAATCACAAAGAGATAATATGCAGGAGAAAATCAACCATAACTTTATCCACTCCAAGGTTTTGATGATATCAGTTAATGCTTTTTTGACCGTGTCATTTTTTTTAATTTTGTCACTTTTTTTAGTTCTTGTTACTTTTTTTTTTACTTTTTTGAATTTATCCCACTTTTTTAGTGTTTGTAACTTTTTTAAGTGACAAGCATCCTTTTTTTAATAAAAGTGACGTACATTTAATAAAAAATGTTTTAATTGGTATTTTGTTACCTTTTATAATTTTAATCACATTTCGAGTCCATCACTTTCTCTAAAAAGATTTTCACTTTCTTAACGTTTATCGCCTTGTATGAATTTCTTTCACTTTTTTTAAAATGTTTCACTTTTTCTGTTACTTCCTTGAAATTTATACCACTTTTTTTAGTGGTAAACACAATTTGTTAATAAAAAGTGACACTTAATTTTTAAAAAGTGACATTGTTTCATTTTTTTAGTGACACTTAATTTTACACAATATTTTTTACTTTCAAAATATTTTTCTANTTATCCATAGTGGGGGTGACACGTTTATTAATGGCATTCTCGCGTGCTTTGACTTTTTTTGCATAGGTATACATTCAAGACATATCGTTAAATTTTATGAAATACTCTGGCCCATTTATATATATTTATTTTGTTTTTCACACTGATTAAGAAATCTTATTTAATGTTATTAAAAAAGAAATTTTTGTAAAAAAAAAAAAAAAAAAAACTCCTAATTTTAAGGGTGTTTTTGTAAATTGACCTAATATTTTCCTATAGTGTCACTTATTGAGCCTGAATCCTTGCTTTCTCAGTCACTTTTTCATAGTCTTGTGCACAATCAATAACAACCCATGGTTCCAATGTCTAATACGAGTCGACAACAAAATTGTTTGAAGGAGATTTCGAGAAGCGTTGAATCACTTTGCTAGAATAATAATGTCAAAAGTAGTGCTAGAATCTTAGGTGAGAGGAGGTGATTTAATTAAAAGATGACTGTGTTTTATACAGTCCAATGATAGAATGACATATGGTATCATGTCTATTATTATTATAGCAATGTGGCATGGTTTTTTACGCGTATTATAATTTTAATGAAATAATTTATTTATTTTTGTCTGGTATTAAACATGAGATAAAGTGGATATGATACGACAAATGGAGACCCCAGATTTTCAATAGCTCAAGCCGATAATGAAACAATGTGCTATTTTGTCATGTTAAATTCGGCTAAATCCATCCACAATTTTTTTAGGTCTTCTTTGCTGGAAATTTAANATTATAATTTTAATGAAATAATTTATTTATTTTTGTCTGGTATTAAACATGAGATAAAGTGGATATGATACGACAAATGGAGACCCCAGATTTTCAATAGCTCAAGCCGATAATGAAACAATGTGCTATTTTGTCATGTTAAATTCGGCTAAATCCATCCACAATTTTTTTAGGTCTTCTTTGCTGGAAATTTAATTTTTGGACATTTCTAATTTTAAGAATTCCTGGCATTAGAATAAGTTATAAGAAAAATATAATTTCTGTTTATTTGAGTAATAAACTTCTATGTACGGTCACCTAATCGAATATTAGAATATATATGATAGTTGCAGAAATTTAACAATCTAAATACATAGTCAATTATATGAATCATTTTTTCGTTTTATCACTATATACACAAAAATACTCAATGAAATCATATGTAATCAGTGTTCTAAAAGTGCGCCTAGATGCAAAATTTGACCTTTTCGTTAGCCATGATTTTCACTTTTTTACACCTTAGTCGGAGTCTAGGCTTGCTTACTCACAGAAAAACTTAAAACTTGACCTTATCGCCTAATCGAGCTTTATGCTTTTACAACACTGTATAGAATATGAATGTTAGCACCTCTTTAGAACAAGGCCCCTCATCAAAATGTAAAAGGAATCGCCATTTAACATTTAATAGTTATGCCCTAAAGTTTGTCTGAGCCTAATTTTTTGGGAGAATATATTTTGTAATAGTAATTTTTTGGATAACGAGTGGTTAAAAAGAAGAGCAAATATTGAGTTTATGTTAAAATTTATTTTATTGAAGAATGTGCGGTTAAGAATGAGTCAGGGAAAAAACGAGTTTGAGGAAAAATGAAAATCAAACATAAATTTAGTGTCGTGGAATATTATCTATCAAAGTGATGAACATTGACACGGGTAATATAATAATTAAATTTCTAAGATTTTTCTATGATGTCTCCTCCGAGAATTTGATGTACAGTTTTGCTACATTTATATCATGACTGACAACTTTGTTTATAACCTTTGACATGATAACAATATTTACTCAAATCAATGGCCTCGATTGACACTTCAAATGATGTCAAACTAGTTCTACACCGGCTTAATTCTTTGACGAATAGTAATAGAATTATACTACATGAACATAATAAATGACATAAAAGGGGCGCCAAGTCTAATGTTCATGTAGCATAATTCATAGTAATATGGTCATTACCCTTTTCTTGACCTAGACCTAATTTTTATATGGTCCTCTATTCCTGTGAAAGTCGTGTCTAAGATTACCAAAAATATCCTTAGTTTTAGGTCCAAAAATAAAAATCTCGAGCTGATAATTCTGTTGGGTGCAACCTGTAGTTTTTGCTGCTTGATTTTGAACATTTGATCCACAACTTTGTATTGCTATTTGATGCTACCAAAAATCGTACCTGAAGATTTCCCGAGCTTT
>CAIGRQ010095109.1:0-11110 GCA_903798375.1 Fraxinus sp. D2006-0159
TACTACCCCAAGAATAGCATTTAGTAGACGATGATAGGACTATCTAAGCCATGCTTTTATTATATTTCTTGAACAAAAACTGCAGCGATAATACCCATCAATGAGGATATATAATGTAAAAACAAATTCTGCATTAAAAAAAACACAAAGAATCTCCTTAGTGAAACCATAATAGATAACCTGCAAAATGTTGTGAAGTTACTACAATTTATTTTCATCCCTGGTAAACAACTTTAATAGGTACATAAATAACTTTCTGGCCAATTTTCAGATCCTATGTTTTTAATTTTGTACCTTAATTGTGAGTGCTTGTCTTTTGCTTGTAAAAGTAATAAGCATGAATCATTTGTCATTATCTTGAAAATAAATCCATAATTGTACAAGATAACCAATGCTAAGTTGCTTAATATACTATCATTTTTAACAAGCTTAAATAGTTTACTAGTAAGTGACAAAGTAATTTTTTAAATGGATACATCTGTAGCAAATAGGGAAGTCATGTTATTTTAACATAAGATAGGAGTTACCTCCGCAAACAATGAGTTTTGTTACTTAAGTTATATATACATGTTCTGAGACAAAAAGTAACTTCACTTCTTCTTTTAGGCTTAGCCAAACATGCTCTATGATCACATTGAATCATTACCTGATTGTAGTGAAGGAGTATTCTATCCTTGAAATGCCATTGCACAATGAAGTACTAGCAATGAAATCTGGAACTTACCCAAGTCGCCTGTACTTCCTGAACAATGCAATATTCTTTTGATAGCATGGGCTAAAAACTTGACTATCTTGGATTGTTGCACATATACCACTCAAATGCCTAAAAAACAGAATCACCAATAACCCTTACATGAACATGTGCCACTCCGAAAGTGGTGGAAGTGTTTGGCGTCACGAACAACAATTTCTCGATTTGTTATGCCTGAGACGAGCATCATAAATTCATGGCAGTCTCCACAAATACGAATATTCTTGAAAATTCTGACTTTTTCATTTTGAGTCTTGCTTATAAGTGCAAAACCCAAAGCCAATCTTTCACTATGGTGTAAGAGGATTTCACTTTTTTCCTTGTCTGGTACATTCTGAAGTGCATACTTTGTATTTGGCACATAGCCTTTTTCAGTAAGTTCGAGTCTCAACTCTTCCAACTTTTGATGGATATCCCATAACCTTGGATGTGACGCATCCTGAGACAAAAAGACGTGAATATGTGCATCAACCTCAACCCAGCTGCACCCAGGTTCCTTTTTCATACCTTTATTGGACATGTAAGTCCTTACCTTAGCAACAGCATCCCACCTCCCTTTGGTAGCATACAAGTTAGATAATAGTACAAAGTTTGAATCTGTTTCAGGTTCGATTTCAAAAAGTTTTTCTGCCGCTCTTTCACCTAATTCCACATTGCCATGAACTCTGCTTGCCCCAAGAACATTTTCCCAAATCAAGGCATTTGGAGTTTGTTTCATATCCTTAATGAAGCTTTCAACCTCATCAAATTTGCCTGCTCGACCAAGTATGTCAACCATGCAAGCATAATGCTCAATAGACGGAGTAATTCCATACAATTCACTCATCGAGTTAAAGTACTTTCTTCCTTCCTCAATCAATCCCATGTGGCTACACGCAGATAGGATTCCTATGAAAGTTATTGCATCAGGAAGCAATTCTCCTTCAATCATCATCCTAAATGCTTGAAGAGCCTTTTCACCCTGCCCATGATGAGAATATTGACATAGAATTGTGTTCCATAACACAGTATCACCTGATTCCACGTCATAAAATAATGTCTATGCATCATCAATGCACCCACATTTTCCATACATATCGATCAATGCACTGGCTACAAACAAGTCCAAAGACTGCCCACCCTTAATGACCAACGAATGCAGCTGCCGGCCATTCTCAAGGCTTGCTATCTCAGAGCAAGCCCTTAAACAGCTAGCTAGAGTGAACTCATTGGGCTCAACACCTTCCCTCCGCATCTGATTGAAGCAACAAGCAGCTTTCTCTCCCTGATGAGCCTGTGAATAACTTGAAAAGAGAACGGTCCAAGCAAAGATGTCGTTCTCATTCAATCTGCCAAAAACCACTTCTACATCTTCCAAAGCCCCGCACTTGACATACATGTTAATCAAAGCGGTGCCTATGTAACAATCATACTCAAAGTTTTCTTTAATTACATGTGCATGCACTTGTTTCCCGAATTTGACATCTAATAGGCTGGAACAAGACCTCAAAATGCTGATAAATGTGTACATGTTGGGCCTAAAACATTCAGCAAGCATGTGCTTGAAAAGCTTAGGGCCTTGATTAGAGATTTCATCATCATGAAATCCTGATAAGAGGGCATTCCACGAAACTACATCCCATTGAGTCATTGCATTAAAAATACGATATCCATCATAAATTGCTTGAAATTTCATGTACATTGCAATCAATGTATTACTGACTAAATCTTCAGATTCATAACCAAATTTGTAAGTACAAGCATGAATGCTTTGGCAATAACTCAAGTCACCAAGATAAGTGGCAGCACTAATGAGACTGGCAATAGTAAACTGATTAGGCCTCACACCAGAATGCATCATCAAGTGAAATAGCTCTACTGCTTCTTTTCTCTGACCTTGCTGATCAAGGATACTAATGACAGTACTCCATGCTACAGTATCAGGATTGACCATTCTCTTAAACACACTGAGTGCATCTTTTGCCGGTCCACATTTTGAGTACATATTAACAAGGCCACAACATATGAAATCATTACGTTCACCTCCTGTCTTAATGGCCATTGAGTGGACAGTCTGACCAGCTCTAAAATCACCTGAGATAGCCAAACCTTTTAAAACAATAGACAATGTATAGTTACTCAACCTCGTCTCTGATTCCGTCACTCCGCAGAACAGTCTCAAAACTGCCTCTCCATCGCCTGCTTGGGCATAACCATTAAGCAAGGAATTCCACAATACAGCATTTTGTTCTGGAATCATAACGAAAACATTTTCTGCATATTCCATCTCTCCACACTTAGCATAAAGATCAACTAAAGTGGACCCAACGTACACATCTGAAAGTGCACCGATTTTAATCACATCTGCATGCAATTGTTTGCCATACTCCAAATCTAAACAAATTGAACAACCTTTCAATACTGTTGCCAAAGTAAACTCATTAGGCCTCACATTCTCCCTCCTCATCTCATGAAACAATTCAAAACTTTCAATCCCATGCCCTAGAGCTACAAATCCTGATATCAAAGCAGTCCATGACACCACATCCTTTATAGCCATTTGATCAAGCACATGACGCGAAAAATCCAAAGCTCCACACTTTGCATAAAAATTAATCAAAGAAACCCATAAGTGTGAATCGGGCTCTATCCCATCCCTAATTATCTGCCCATGAATCGCTCTACCCTCACCCAAACACAAGTCCGTCGCACAATTTCGCAGCATTTCTGAATACCACTTGAGCTCTCCTTTCCCATTCACCTTTTCAAGACCGGCCCTCGGGTTTGTATTCTTCCATTCTTGATTGATTAAAAACTCTGATTTAATAGCATACAAATTTCTGGGTAGCAAACTTTCAAACCGAAAATTCCGGCTTTTCACACTAATAAAATCTCCACCTGCTTGTTCACATGTTTTCAATATAGCAGCACAATGCGACGATTGGAATCGAAGAGAATAAAGTACAGGTTTCTTGCCTGGGAATAACGTCGAACGGGTAATCGGTACCCTACAAAATGTTGACAACACGCCATGAAGCATTACATATTATGTAATATCCATTTGATATAATAAAATCAACAACTAGTGATCAAAAACAGCTTTATATGCCGAAGGTTCAACAAGAACGATTCATATACCATAAGAATATACTTACAAAAATAAAATCAACATTAATGGTTAAAGCATGTGTTAAAAAGGTAAATTATTTAAGATAACTCAGCATTTTTTCAATTAAGAAGAGTTGGAGTGCATTCATGTTGAGATCTCGGACGTGAATTCTTATTCCTTCGCCTTGTACCATGATGAGTCTCAGGGGTGGATCCAGGAATTTTTCACGCATGAGCTAAAATTTAAAAGTCGATAAAATAAATTCATATATAAATCAAACAAACATAACTAGATAAACCCCTAGATCAAATAAAAGCACGAGAAGATTCTATTGAACTTAAAGAAAGAGAGGGCAGTGAAGGTGTTTGGAGAAATACCATGGCTTCAATGTGACAGTGGCGACAACCATAGACCTCGTTACAGCAAGGATCGAATCTTGCATCTTCTTCCGTAATGCTTGCATCTACAATAGTTTCAAATAATCAAAAAGTTATCAACTTGATACAAAAAAACTCAAAATTATCTCAGAGATTAAAGATCTGAAACTTTGTTTAAACACTTCAAAGATTGAAACTATATTAAATAGGAAAGATCCAAACTTTACGACTACATGGAAAATTAAAACACCAATCTGGATGCTAAAGTACATGTCTACATGAACAATCATTTAACTACTTAAACCAGGGCAAATCCCCAATGAAACAGTTGAAATATTTAGTTTTTATGCATAAAGTTTAAAATTACACAATATGCCTAAGTTCTTGTTTCCTAAAAAGTAACTTATAAGTTCATTTTTCTATCACATCAAAATCAAATATTAATTTTAACAACATATTCATAATTACTACCCTTTATTATCCACATATTTCCTGGAATCCACTCATATTCATCCTAAAAAGGCTACAGTTTAAAGATTCAAACTTTACACACAATTAAACACAGCAAAAATTCAATATTCATCTGAAGAATTAATCGAGATTAACACACTAATGGAAAAGCTACAAGATACAATTTTTGAACAAAATATTCTGCATCTTGAAGATTCAAATATACATATAAATATACATCAGAATAACAATCTTCAAATGAAATATCAATAAATAAAATCAACCCACCTATCAGATAACCAAACAAAAAATTATAGATTTCACGAATTTAAGGATAACATCACAAATCATTTGAAATTCCTACATCCCAATAAAATGAAAGGGAGAAAAATACCCATAACCCAACTTCCCAATGGTAAACCAGTCATTGGAGGGGCTTTCCATTAGCATTGGCAAAAATTTCCCAGAAACAAATGGGACAAGTCTTAAAGAGGGAAGTAGATTTAGGGGAAGAATGGAATGTGCCCAACAAAATAAAAAATCTAAAATCAAGTGAAAATGCCCTTATATCGAAATGGGACACAGACCAGACTCCTGCCAACATTACGACAAATTTGGGGCCGATATCAGCAGCCTTAGTGCTTTCATGCTTCTGCAAAAAATGAAGGAATAGAATTGAAAAATAAATTACAATAAAATAAAACCCAATCCACAAGTTCACATAATAATTAAGGAAACACAGCTATCAGAAGGAGATTACATAAAACTCAACAGATCAGAATCTGAGAAAACCAGCGTCCGGCGTTGGCTAGGATGAGCAAGAATCCGGTGGCCAAGGCCTCCGGCGAGTCACGAGTGAGGCTGTCCTGCGGCTGCTGCCTTTCTTGCCTCCCGAATCCTCCACAGAAATCGAAAGCCGGAATGGACTCCAAGAGAACCAATAGTGAAAATAGTATATTATTTAATCACCTCTCTATTATATTAAGCGGGGGAAAAAACCTGTCACGAATTCACAGAAATATTGAGCTAACAAAAAAAAAATCGATTCCAAATTCACCCATGTAATTAAATTGAAAACACAATCATTGTGCATGATATGAAACAAAGATATAATTTACAACCATAGGAGGGAATTGTGATGAAATATGAAAACAAATTTGGAAAACAAAAAAGTTAGCAACGCAAAAAGATCTTCTTTTCACATATTTGAATAGCCAAAATTTGAAATTCACCAAAATAAAACTTAAATTCACAGAAATATTGAGCTAACAAAAAAAAATCTATTCCAAATTCACCCATGTAATTAAATTGAAAACGCAATCATTGTGCATGATATGAAACAAAGATATAATTTACAACCATAGGAGGGAATTGTGATGAAATATGAAAACAAATTTGGAAAACAAAAAGGTTAGCAACGCAAAAAGATCTTCTTTTCACATATTTGAATAGCCAAATTTTGAAATTCACCAAAATAAAACTTAAATTCCAGACTTGCATGTTCTTCTTCTATATAATTTGAATGGAAACATCTTGGATTCTTGGAGATCTACAGAGAGACGAAGACGGCTACGAAGAAGGAAGGGCTTTCAACTTAGCAGATGGTTTTTCTACAAATCAATGGCCCGTCCGATTCAGTTAAAATTGAACCGGCGGGGTTTCTAAAAATCGGGCAGTTTGGACGGGTTGTTAGTGGGTTAATTGCACAGCTTATTAATTGAGTCACCGGACCGGACTAGGGAGCGGTTCACCGATTTCGGACCGGCTACAGCATTACCGTCCGATTTGATGCTCTTCTACGTGAAAAAAACTGCATTTTTTATTCAGAAATAAATATACCAGACATTAAATCTTTAATTATAAAAAGTTTATGAGGAATGATATTAATAAAACTTACCCAATTGGAAACAAAAAATTTCACCAGGAGGAATGATATTTCTCAAATTTTTAAAGTGGTTTTAAATTTCTCCCATTAAGCGACATTCAAAAGAATTAGTAATTTATTGATTTCACATTCGTCTTCAATCCTTCACACTTTTTGCATCAAATATGCAACTTAATTTATGCTTTGACGGAGAAAATTCGGTTAGTTTCATTGTCACCCAAGTTAAAAGAAAATTTCAGTTAAGTTTATTCAGATCAAATCATTGAACTTCAATTTAATTGAAAAATTAGTCACCCCATTAATTAAAATCTAACTCAACGTTGGCATGTGTTGAAATATCATATTCAACAAAGTAAAAAGGAAAATAAAAAAATAATAGTATGTGATGCTACAAAAAATCGTACATGTTGACTTCCGAGCTTGACGACTGAGAATGAGATGTTTTTTTATAGTTCGTCGGCTTCGGGTTCAACACCCGAGGATGCTGGCCATTCCATAATACCTATAGCAGTTCCATTAGACAATAGGCTCGTCCTTACGTATCCTGAGCTTAGAGGTCGGTATAAGGAGCACTAGGTTATATCTGTAGCTAGGGAATTTGGTATAATGCCGGGGTGCGATGTTAGGACTTCCGAGCCCGAAGATGGCGTACTTAGCGCTCGGGAAGGGGAGTTTGTAGTTTTTAGGGAGGCACTGAAGGGAGGAATATTGAGATGGCCTATTCATCCCTTTTTCATAGAATTCCTGGTCGAGCATTATATGTGTCCTAGTCAGCTCGTCCCCAATGCATGGAGGATGATAATTTTTTCATAGCTTGTAGGTTTCTGTCGATAACCCCTCCTTAGGTTAGTGTTCGAGGTTAAGTCGTTGTCGGACTACAATTGTTTTGTTTATATGTCGACCCACCTTATCTATTTCACTTTTCATTTTCATCTTGAAAATGTAGTGCAAATGGCGTTCTTCTACGTGAATCTATTATTTTCTTTGGACTGTCCCAATGAATATATTTTTATAGATAAATAATGGAAGTTTGTGCTGCTACTATCAATATGTTTGTGGATATCCTTGTATTCATGTTCTTTTAGGGCAGACATGAAATGAAATAATTATATTCTGCATATTGTCACCGGTACTTGTGTAGAGTGTTTCTGTTGACTGCTTGTCTGTTTCAGAATTTTTATCTTTATTTAGTTATCTAATTTTGGGCATATTTCCTTTTATTGGTTTCCAATAATTTTCTCTCCACTCTTTTCTTTTACTGCAAAAATTACTCTGTGCAGTAGGCCTTTTTGCTGGCTCTGTATGGCATCTAATGACCATATGAAAGTGGATGATGGTTGTCTATCATCGAGTTGGGTTTCTAGTTATTTAGGATTGGTTGGGCTTTCTGCAATTTTTCGCACATCATTTTACTGAATAAAACAGAGTGAAAACTTGTTAGAATTGATCTTATGCTCAGAGATACTCTTTTTGCTGATTATCTTTTGGTTGTAATTTTATAATTGTTGTTATGTTCGTCAACATGACTTTGTAAAGGGTCGGTGTTACACTCAATAGAACCATAATTTGCTATGTCCGCGTTTCAAGTTCGTTATCCTAAATGTCTCCTCTCCTCCATTTGGAGCCTGGCCCCTTTTTCTATCTTATCTAGTGTCTTGCTCTTAGGGGCGGCCCGTGGGTGCTTGATTGGTTCCTTAAAAGAGTCAGAAAAGCTTGCGAACCTTCTGGTTTCCTCTAACTTGCAACCTAAGGAAATGGAAAAATTAATCCATTTATTAGCTTGGAAGTAGCTTGGCTAAGCGTAAAAAGTTTACTTTTAAGTTAATAAGTTAATTTAAAAAAAAAAAAACTTTGTTTTGGTAAAAAATTTAGGCCTGGATTTTAAGATGTAGATTTGAAGAGAAAAAATAATAATTTTTTTTTGTAACATTAGTCTCTTGATTTATTCCATTTTTACCATATTCCATTTCTTACCAGTTACCAGTGTCTAAATTGTATTCATGAACACATAACTGAAAAGAGGTATCGATGTATATCAACGACATCGACTAAATGATCAAAGGCGTGATAAATGAAACCGCTGGTCTATATGGACATAGATTACAGTGTTTCGCTTTGTCCCTACTGGCATGAACACAAAGGAGTAAATTCAGGGGGTACTAAAATCGGATTCAAAAGGAGAATATAACAAAAAATCGAAAATTCAAGAATACAGTCGTGTATCCATTATTTTTAGGTTTAAAGGTGGCGAAATTCAATTGTACCAAGTACGATTCAAAGGGATTTATTTGAAGGTTCAACAATTCAATATTGCTTTGTTTAGTTTCAAAAGTTCTCTACATTTTTAGAACTAGTTCATCTCACCAGTTAAAACTACAGCCATTTCATGCTCAAGATGTAACCGGGAAAACCAAACCTATGTACGAATACCAAAAACAATCACATTCTGTTGAACAAGGGCAGCATTTACCAGCAAAACCATTGGGAAAAAGACCAATAGAATAAAGTACACACGTGAGATAAAACCTTCCTAACCTTCGAATAACAAAGCACAAAGCCTAGATTACTTCACACTTACAATCCAGATGCTACAAAGGGTACATCGCATTATCAGTGAAGAACTATAAGAGAGAAATGGGCTCAAAGAGTTGTTTCTGAGTGTGCTGCTTTTTTTTTCCTCTTTTTTTTTTGCTCTTTTTGGATGGATGGGTGGGGGATGAGGACCAATAGTTTATAGATGAGCCGATTGATTTTTGAAAACTACAAGCGTGACGTCTCAAATTTCACAATAAACGAACGTTATCAAGAATAAAAAATGGAAGGCGGGAAAATCTCATCACTTTTGTAGGGATTCTGCAGTGGATTTCAGCTTTCTCTGCTTTCCCCTCTAGATATTATTAATACTATCAAATTTTGTTCAACCCATCTTACCAAACATATCAGTTCTTAGAAGGTATGATATAAAATATTAGGGGTGTCCAAAAGTCTCGAACCGAATCGAACCGAACCGAGCGATTCTTCATAAGTTAAATACCTGAACGGGTACCCAAATCGAGAACCGATGGGTTTGTGTCGGGTCTAAATCAAGAACCGAAGAATCGAATAAAAACCGAAACTAAATAATTTTTTTATTTTTTTATTGAATGAATTAAATTATTTTATTTTTTCTAAATAAATTAACAAATTAATTAAATAAATCAGATCATTTCATAATTTTAAGTCTTGAGCCTAATTTCTTAGGGACCACAAATAAAAAAAAAAATCAATCCACTCCATTAGGTCGAAAATATTATGTGGCACTAACAAAAAAATCTCAGCCCAAAAAATCCAATAAAAACCCTCAAATACATTGAATTAATATTTATTTTTTGGCATTTGTATGCATTGAATTAATGTTATTCGACATCTAGTTATTTATATATTTTTGAATTGAGCTACGTTAATTTATAAAAGTTACAAATAAAATGCATTAGTTATATTTATGTAGTGTTGCTGTAAATGTTAAAAAAATTTAATTATGGTACGGAACCGAACCGAACCCGAATGGTTCCATAATTATTTGGACTCGACGATTCCATTTATTAAATACCCGAAAATTTTGGAACCGAGCAAAATCGAACCGAATCGGCCCACGGACAGCCCTATAAAACATTACCGTACATCTGAAAATGGTCTGATGTGAATGTTAATCAATTTTGTAGTACCAAAATTATCATATTTCGACCATTGAGGATCAAAATACAGCTTTTTTCATTATGCCCAAGTAATCCAACACATAAGAAGAATGAATTTCAACATCAAAATTCAACGCTGACACAACATTCTGTCAAATTTAGCTAATATTTTAGTTAAAGCATGTCAGATGTAAAGTTAACAATAACAAAACAAATGGAAGACATTTCAGTTTCCGTGAAAGCACGCCTAGAAAAGAAAGGTTCCCTTTCCTTTCTTGTCTCCACCAATCTCAAAATGCTTGCACCTCTACAAGGTCGTTGATGATAATACAATTGCAAGCATCACTCATGGATATAATGAAATACGAGATATAAATATAAAAACCAACCTTAATTGGGTGCTGGGATACATGCTTGCAGCCTAGCATTGCAACCTCAGCATAATCTTCTTTGTTGGTTTTGCCTAGACCGCATAGACTAGAACAAAACATTAGTTCACTCAAAATTTGGATCAAATCTCCACTAGCAATAACAGAGACATAATAATCAGTTTTAAAAACCTCACTTTCTTAGGTTATAATATTTTCTTATTTAAATCATGTTGGTTAAGGTAAATTTATTCTCCTAGCTAAAAAGATTTTGGATATAATCAAAATTATTAGTATGCGTTGACACACTAAAAATGCAGCCCAAGATTAAAGGCCCAACAAGCAAAGCCCAATGAGGAAGTCCAATATGAAAGCCTGGCAGAAGCCCAGAAACAAGGAAGCATCATCGGTCAAACCCATAAGACGCCCAGAGACTGAGCGAATGAAGTGTTGTATCATCGCCCAAAGCGATAACCTCAATATCGCCCAAACCTTCAAATCGCCTAGAGGCAAGCAA
>CAIGRQ010095138.1:0-12530 GCA_903798375.1 Fraxinus sp. D2006-0159
TTTTTTTTTTTTTTTTTCGATTTAGCTTTCTAAGAGAATGAAAAGATTAGAAGAGCGCTGCATAGATTGATTGTTTAGGCCTTGGGATTAGAGACGCGGAATTAACACGAGGTGCCTCCTCAAACTAGTTGACAATCTTGAATCAACAGGGGTTAATGACTAGGCAAGATCTGAACCCTTAAAAGCATCTTTTATGTATTCCATGATTTGCTATATATATGACGGGGAACCTGAAAAGAAAAAAAAAAGTAAATTTTCTAATTCATCACATCAAGTCGGTTGAGATGCCGTTATGTTCAAATCCTAAAAATTTGTAGGCGGAAAAGTGTGCGACACAAATTGGATTTTGAGATGTTAAAGGTAGAAAGTTTGCTCAACAGTTACAACTTTTCTAGTGATTAAAATTTTATGAATGATTCGTGTCTCCTAAGTCATTGAAATTAAATTGTAAAAGTCGTACCAACTGGAAGACAAATTATTGGTAGTTTTAAGTCAACAAATTATGTCCAAGTAATATCTTTGATGATGATTTTGTACCACTCCATTTTCGATCGCAACACTACATGTTCAGTTTTTAATCACGACGGACCATAATTGAAGTTACCCTACTCATAATTACGAAAATAGATTAAGGTAAGATATTCGATATTCCCTATAGTTGGACTATGTAGTAGCCACTAAATGATAATCTGTCACGCGTACCAGAACATTGATTCACCAGTTGACGTGAACTTAAACAGGTTCGTCTCGATTTGTCTTAGGAAGTGAATTGATATTTTTTTTTATCTTTTATTTTTCGAAATTAAATTCACAACTTATCATGTATCAACCCGAACCGTTTGATTTGAGGACCCAAGTTTTACCACATTGCGGATCCAATTAGGACTCTTTTTAATTGGGCCGGAATAAGTTTAGTAAAGAGAGTTTAATAAACATTGGGAAGAATACATATCTCATTGCTTTTCTTTACACCATTTCAAAAATCCAAAAAAATGTTTCAACATTTCANAGGGAGAAATGAAAAATGATTAAATTGGAATTTGTAAATAATTATTAATAATAAATTTTTTAAGCATAACCTGATTTTTGAAAAGTTAAACATGTGGCATGAGAATTGAAAATGGAAAACTAATACTAGGGGTGGGTGTAATTTCCTCATAAACATTTTCAAGGCATTTAATCAGTAGGTTGTTATATGTCCTCTCGATAGACTTTTTTTGATAGAAATTAGGATAGGGACATAAGTGTTATAATACGTAAAGATTGAAAACTTTTAAGTATAATTAAAATGTGATTCAGAAAAAAATAAAAATAAAAAATTGTGATGTGAATATAATTACTCAAATAAAAATTAAATATTTTCATTATTTCCAAACATACCCTTCATATTCTAGAATAATTTTCGCTTACGTATAGTGCATAAAGCCATAAAAATTATAAAAAGTACTAGAAATTACACCAAATAAAAAAAAAACGAACTATGTTGTTTCTCTGACATCATCCTCAACTTCTTCCGTCCACGGGATGGTTTAGAAGCTAAAGAGTCTAAAGTCCTATAACCTACGCCACCAATACGAGCCAATGTAAAAAATCTTCGAACATTGTACTTTTCGAATAAATTGGTTTCCAAGCATCAACACTAGTTAGTATCAACATTTAAAATAAGTTGTTCTCAAATAATTTCAGACACTATTTTTGTGATCAGGGTGGAAACCATTCAAATTTTGGTTAAATCAATGTCACCTTAAAGTTTAAATGTCCAATTTATGAAGCTAGTTTTTACTTCTCAACTCATATTGGTGTCTTAAAATATGAAGCAAGCCATGCTTCAATGAAAATCTCGTGACCACGGTATTTTGATAATTAAATTTGTTGATTGGACGTATCGACTTCATTTACGACAACATTCATTTCTAAATTGTGTTATTCTTATTACATAAAACCAAACCTAGGTATTAAATATGATTAAATAGTATAAAAAATGATTTTTCCCTTCTATAATACAGTTTATTTAATCATTTTTGCCAAACATGCCACGAATGTTTTGTTCTATCTATTATCTAATTGTATGCCGAGAATATTCTAACAAATGTAGTAATATATTGAAAAGTCTCTTGTTGCAAGTGTACTTCTTGAGTAGGAATCCTTTTTTAACAATTTGCACAAAACCTTCACATGTGAGTTAACCCTCAAAACCCAACCTTTAGCCTAAATTGTATACTACGCCCTTGTATGTTTTCCATTAATTTCTCATTTGTAGAAGAGATCCAATTGCTAGTGGACCTCACGCAACTGCAACATTTGACATGCTCCTCACATTTTTTTTAATGACAACAATCACTTTTCAAAAGCAGCGGTCACATTTTTTCTAGTTTTACACAGAAAATGAGAAACAAATAGGATCTATTAGGCTACCGCCTACCCATGAACATTTTACGAGTGATTTTTGTATTTCGTCAATAAAAAAAGAGAGGAATCTATACTTGCAATTCTTGGGTCAAAATTTGAAAAAAAATTCGAAACCATTAGAACTAGTCGACTCATCACAAAATTTGACCCGATTGCTAAATAACACGTCTTGTTCGCAAACAAAATTACTCAGATCACACTAAAATTTTGTTTATGTTGTTATTATTATTATTTCTTACGATAAGTTCAACGTCAATTCAACACTTTTGATTTTTTTCATATCCAGATTGATTATTAAAATATTGTTGTACATATGTTAGCTAGCTTCATCCAAAAGTACTAAGTAGCACAAAAAAATGACTAAGAAGTTGAACTTTTTAGCGTAGATTGGAATGAATATGGACAAGAAGCCAGCTCAGATGATACTTGACAAAGCAGTTGAAAATGAAATTTTTTAGATGCCCACCTTTTCTTTAAAAAAAAAAAAAGGGGAATTTCTTGGAAAGTATCTGAAAAAATTTATTTCCTCTAATAAATTACAGATCCCAGAAAAAAAAAAACCCTAAATTTCAAAATTTCAGTTTCCCCATTTGTCCTCCGTAATTTAGTGTGTGTACGCGTGTGTTATATTTAATTGATCAATACAAAAATAAAATAAAACTCTTGAGACAACGAGTATGGGCGATTTTCTCTATATTCAACCCTCGGAACTGAAGTTCCCATGTTAGTAATTGTTTTTATTATAATATTTTTCTTCTAATTTGGATTTAAACTATGTCGTAATGGTTTTGGTTTTGTTAAGGTTCTTTTGATGTGGGCTTTTTCTGTTTTGAGGTTTTTATTGATTGAAGATGGCAAATTTTTTATGCGTTTTATCCCAGGAAGGAGACGTAAAATTTGTTTTCTCTTTGGTGTGATTTTTAATGTTGGGATTCATTGTTTTTGTGGCATGTGATGATGAAGATGAATTGAGAAAGCAGAGTTCATGTTCAATGCAGTTGACTAATAAAACCGATCAGTACATTGCATTCAAGGTAATTTTCTTATTTTATTGCAGATTATAGTTAATAGGTTGGACGCTCTGTTAGGCATGTGATGATAATTATATCATTGTTTTGATTAATGGATTTTTAATTGAAAAAGGTCAAAACAACCAGCCCCAAGAGGTACTGTGTTCGACCGAATGCCGGTGTTGTCTTGCCCAATTCTGTATGCAATGTCACCGGTATTGATTTAATGATTTTCCGATTTTCATGTTTTTAGTATAGGATTGGATTACTCACATTTGTGTGTTATATTTCGAGATCAATAGTTACAATGCAAGCACACAAAGAGGCGCCCGCTGATATACAGTGCAAGGACAAGTTTCTAATCCAGAGTGTTGTTGCTCCCAGGGGCACAACAAACAAGGATATAACCGCGGAAATGGTGGGGTTTAGTTTTCTATAAAAAAATGATTTATGAAGCTTGCTTTAACATGGTAGTTTGCTTGTAATTAATTGTTCAGTTAATCTTTTAAGTAGTTTCACAGGAAGGACGACAAGATTGTCAATGAGGTTAAATTGAGGGTTGTCTACATTCCTGCTAATCCGCCCTCCCCTGTACCCGAAGGAGATGAAGAAGGTTCTCCAAGAACATCTTCAGTTGAGGATGATAATAGAGCATCTTCATTACCTGAGGCTGTAAGTTCTTATTGCATTCCTTCTCCCATCTACTCAACTTTGGGCACAAATGTTTCACTGTCTACAAATTTATTATGTAACAAGATTGTTGGACAAATCCAATGAGAAACAATTATTTTTGTGACTCTCATTCCAAATTCTGCAGTTATATTGATAAATAATTATGTTATATAAAGTATGAAGTCCATGAATAGTTTAGGTCGTATCAATCTGATGTCATGGATGTAAAGCACCTTGTCAAATGGATTGATATAGCTGTAGACTTTATCAAACACTAGTTTATGACTGCGCTTTTGAAGTTGCATAGGGTCGATTAATTTTTGCTAAAGAAATTACTAGCAATTGTCTCGTATAGAACAGGAGTATTTTTAATGGTTTTGATTGAAATCTGTTGCAGAATGGTAACCCAGTTCTCCATATTGTTCATTGAAGCCGGCTCCAATATAACAAATTATTACAAAAACCTTATATAGTTTAGCAGAATCCATATGTTATGTGCCGTTAAACTACTTCGCTAAGTAAAAACCTTTCTTCATAAAAACGTTGGATCTTTTGCATGGCTCTCGTGTTGACGACTCTTTCCCCTAGAAATCTTGCATTGTATTTAATCCATATCAGACTATGTTTGAAACATATTACTAATGAAATGAAATAAAAACGAGAAAGAACTTTAATTCTGAATAAAAACTTATTTTTCAAGAGGCTTTAATTCAAAATTTATTACTATAATCAAAATGAACTAATTACCAACTATTCCTTAGATTGAATTGGGTCCACAAGAAAGTTTTTCATTGAGAGTTACTCTTAAAATATTAAATGTTGTTAGAAGGTTTAATTTAATATTGACACATTGGTGGAGATCTTAGTCTCCTCATCATATTGTGTGGCTTTGTAAAATGACGTGCTCAGATACATTAATTAAAGTTGCTCTATATAATGCTTTTGAAATTTTTGGATTTTGATCAACTGATATTCTAACATTTTGTTGACATATATTTGTAGATATAATTAAGGTATATAATGTGAAATCGGCATGATCTGGTTTAGTAGAAAACTTTGTAGATTCAGGTGCTTTCTTATTTTCTTCTTTGTTTTTTTGGCAAATTCCTCCGTCAATTCTGCTGAAACATGACGTTCTTGTTTCTTCATTCTAGATTAAAATGGACGCTCAGCTTTAAATCTTTCATAATGCATGGACTTAATAAAATGTTGCCAAAGCATAAAACTTACTCTCTTTAAGTCACTTTTTGTTTCTAAACATATTTGGATAGGTTACTTTTTTCTTTTTTTATAAGTAGAAAATTCCCCCCCCCCCCACCCACTTTTTTTTAAGAATGAGGTGGAGGTTACTTTCAAAATAACTTATTTCCAACTTTGATATATATTTACTTTAAACTTATTTACTGGTAAGTAAATTTTTAATATTAGCAAACCATGCAATTAACTAATTATGTCCGGAATGGCTGCGTTGATGTTTGTTTCCTTTAAGGTATTTCTTTTTATTTATAAGCTGAGTGATTGTGGATTAGTACATTATTGTGCAAAATATGAAACTACCTTTGTTTGTATTATGTTACCATTTTACTGCTATTTTGTTCTGGATGACTGTATAGTTAAGTTGAGTTTAGATGTTTCATGATTTTGTTGCTTCAATTTTTCTTATTGTTTCTTGTTTCATATTGAAACTGGAGTTGTAATTTTTAGAATATCTTCTGTCTATAGGCAAGGTCTATGATCTCAAAGATCACCGAGGAGAAAGCTTCTGCTATTCAACAAAATAAGAAGCTCCAGGAGGAATTGGTATGTTCTTAACGTCTTTACACTTGAATGAGAGCTCCTGCTGAAGACCTTGCTTCCCCCATAAAAAGAAAAAGTTACTTAAAAGTATTTTGAACTTATTTTTAAGATTAGCCAAACAAGAAGCATGTTTGCATAAGTTGAGTAGGTCATAATTATTACTTTCTGGATTCAATACAAGTGTTTGGGTAAAATTATTAATGACTTTTTTAGGAGGAAGAGTATTAGGTCCCACGAAATGGTAGTAGTTGTAAATGTGTGGTAGAAATTGATGTTAGGCTTTGACTGAATAGAAAAAGTAACTTTTTAGTAACTTTTTATTTTACACAAATACGCCGCATTTTGTAGGCTCTTTACTACCTGAAATATGGCATTATTAGTTTCTTCAAAATTTCTTGGTTAAAACCTAATAGTCAACAGTAACAAATCCATTTAGGCATCAAAGAATGACTTTCATTATCTCTCGGCTACATTATTTTCGTTTTTTAGTCCAAACATTCCTAATGAGGTAGTAATTCCCAATTGCATTTTAAGAGTTAAAAATGGTTCAAAAGTGAAGAATATGAAAACAGAAACGAGTTCATTTCCATTTTTTCTTGTGGGGTGTGGAAGTTTTGTATATAGAGATTGACAATGTATAATTCATTGATTTTGTCATCCAAATTACCAAAAAAGGATGATTCTCTAAACTTGCTCCTTGTAAATGCAAGAGTTCTTAAAAGATTTAAGTGTTTTTGCCAATTTCGACACCAAAACCAATTTGTTGTAAGACTTTCTAACCATGTTTCATGTTTTACAAGGCGAGCACTTTTTCATTTTGTTAAGCTTTCTTTATTTTCATTGAAAAGGAGATGCTGAAGAGACAAACAGATAAAACCCGAGCTGGTGGTAGTGCCTCCATGTTTGTGGTGCTGGTTAGTCTATTACTAGGTATTCTGGTTGGGTACTTCATCCACATGACATAAAGACTGTGGATTAAGCAAAGCTGTAGTTCTTTGTTTGGACGACGTCGTTCTTGTGGATGATGTTTCGACTCTTTAGTTGATTTTTTCTCAGAAATTTGAGATATTTTCTTTTTACTAATCAACTTAGGCCTTTTCTGCATTAATGAATTTCTGGTAATTGATTTTTTTCCCCAGGGTTCAGACTGACATGTTTGGAACAATTACTTATTTACCTTGTTAGATCAAATCTGCTTATTTTGATCTGAACTTAAAAAGGACCGAGTCTTGTTTAACATTCCAGGTATTGCATTTAGTCGTGTTGGATGCAAAGTAAGGATTAAAACTGAAATTGTGGGAAAAAAAAATGTGTTTTTCAACTCCCACTAGATCGGCTTGGACTCGAGTTGGCCTTGGTACATGCTGATATTGTGTCAATGTTGAACACATCAAATACTGATACGTCGTCCCAAAAAAGGATGTCCATACATCTTAGTGAGTAGGATAAAAACTTTTCACCGTTAATATAAACCATAATTAAAGTTCTTTTGTCACGTCAGTAGCAGAAACTTTTTATCATGCCCAGATCAATTCTATTACTAAGAAACTTTTTAAGAGATTTTGATGTATAGATATGATGGTGTAAAATGCTATGCCTTCAATCATGAAGACAAAACTATATATCAAATCAATAGTTCGAATTTGCCTACAAGTAAAAATGTTGAACTTAGCTAAACATGCTCATATTCCGAATTTATATATCCATAATTCCAAATAATGGTAATTATTAATTTGCTTGCCTCGATTTATGAATACTAGGAAAAACGGTAACCAACTTTGCAAACTTACAAGGTATCTAAAATGTATTACAAATAACACCTCGATGCATATATAAAACAAAACAAATGACATTTTAGATTGTGTATTGTGTATTTTATATGGATACTATTATGTCTTTGTTTGGTAGGGTGAAAGTAAATATCTATTTAGAGCTTGTTTGGTACAATTCAAAATTTTATTAAAATTAAAAATATAGTCATTATTTGATCTCACTCGTCTAATAAAAGTCAACCATAATGGCTAATTTTTCAATTTTAATTCGATTTTAATCTCTACCGAACAGACCCTTAGTACACAATATTGAATACAATCTTAAAATACAATGTACAGAATTTACTTTTTTTTATTCATAACTTTTTTAAATCTTAATCATGTCGGAGCATCTTCAAAAAGCTCTCTATTTTTAAAGAGTATATTATATCATTTGGAGAGCATCTATAAATTTAAAATGTTAAAATTTTGAAATACTCCAACAAACTCTTTATATTTAACACTTAATTTTACTACTCCCAAAAAATATTTATTATTTTTCTTTATCTTTTATTTTAACTAGCTTTTATTTTGATTATTTTATTATTTTCCTATATTGAAAATTAAAACTTTTTGAATGCATTTAATTATAGAGAGTGTGTTTGACTCTCTCACTCACTAAATTAAAATATTAATTTAAAAAGCCTCTTGAAGTATGATCTTAAATGTTGACTCTTTAAAATAAAGAGTATTTCATGTTTAAAGAGTATCTTGGTGCTCTTACCAAACATGTCACATTCACTACAAGAAATAACAGAATATTTAAATTGAGAGTGGCATGAGCTCTCTTATCTCATTGTAGACCTAGTTTTTATGGACACAATTTTCCAGAAACAATTCTCTGAACCCAGTCCACCCTTTATCAGCAAAAAATTTGAAAAGGGTCCTAAATATTTCTTTGAGTCCTTCATCCATTCCTGGTTCTCTCACTTGGGCAGCTAGCCAATCTAGGTACCCAAACTGCTAGGAAGAACAAATTTACCCTCATCAAATGACAAAATATATACTAAAAATATAGGGAAAATTAAATAATGATGGAAACCTCGTCAAAACGAAGGCTATGAGTTTGGTATTTGGGTCTACCGGCTTCCTCCATATGTTGGTAATGCTTTTCGATATCGATCAACATCTCTTTTTCAGAAGGTATAAAAACCTTACCGGATAAAACACTCGCCACCCACCTTGCTTGAAATTCTACCATATGGAATACAACCACCTGTTTTTTCAAGAATTTTTTTACATTAGACTAAATTTTTTAACTCAATTATAAAATGAAGAAGTAATTCAGAAACGCTCATAAATTCAACTCACCGCATAAGGTATTCCAATAAAAGAGAGGGTAGGAGCTAGCTTTGGGGAGAAAACGTGCTTGTAAAGGGGCCCAACCCGTCTATCATCCACAGTTACAATTCCATTTGTTTCTAGGAATGGAAAATCATAGTTGAACCTGTAAAAAATGTGCTAAATATTATTTTACATCTAGAAAATTGAATAACGAAATGGGAAAAAAAATAGGGATAATACCCTGTGCAGTGGAGAATAATATCAGCACGGACAGAAGCACCATCCTGGAAAGATACCTCTCCACTTTCGTAAACATATTCAATCTGCAGACCATAGAGTTATAATCATTCTTCCCAAATGGTATGAAGGTCACAAACAAACCGAATGGATATAATACATTTTTATCCAATGATTGTATGATCGTCTCATCTAAAAATCATGTTGTAAAAAAGACTAAGCCCCCGTTTGATAGAATTTTTTTGGAAAGAACTTTTGAAGGAAAAGTTTGAATAATTTATTACGAGAATGTGTAGTTACAAATAAGTATGAGAAAAAGAACGAGAAATAATGGTTATCAAACAGGGGCTAAATATATTCATATTTTCAATATGTTCATTGCATTTGGAATTCATTTTCGAATAAAAAGAAGAAACCTTCGGGATAAATGATAATATAGTTTAGGGGCTTTTTCATTACAACATCTTATAAAATTTTCATGTACAAATTCTCTTCATCAGAGTGTTCATTAAAGCAATTATCCGTCTACTTTAACCGCTATTGTCGAAGGACTCCAATCAAAATTCTATGATGTTGAAAAAGTATATATCTTCAATTCAAAAGGTAAAACAACAAAAAAACAAAACATGAAGCATGGATTACGAATATGTTGAAGAATTTTACCTTCGAATGCTGCCAAGTATTGTCATGATAATCTAACTTTGAAACTTTAACACTGGGGGATCTTGATGAAAGATGAACCTCTTTAGCTACCTTTGCAATTTCCTTGGAGATATCATGTGCACTGGCACTATCGCCAATCACAACCACAACCTGTATACATATATGTGCATATACGCGGGTCGCGCACACGCATATAGGTGAACCATTTTTCGTGCATTAATGATGCTCTTAACATCTATGATCAAGAAAACTCGACAAAGAGGAGCTTACCTGATCCTGAAATGGTTCAGGAACTCTATAGTTGTGGCTATGAATTTGTATCCCAGGCCATTTTTCGATGCCTAAACGAAGCTAATTAGTGAGTAGCAGTGTCCAAGGGAATAGGTACACTTCCATAAAAAAAATAAGAGCTTCCTTTTCTTCTCTCTTTAAACAATTATATGCAATGCTCGAATTATTTTGGATTAAATCGAGATTGATTTAAAATCAAATCAAATACAAACATACTTTTACTTATATAAGCTCCCAAAATCTTTTAATTTCATGCTTCACTAAATCATGTAGAGTTTCCTATATATATGTGATGTAGCTACGATCATGCTCGAGCATTATGAAGTCGAGCTTCACCCACCCTATGAAACACGCCTCTTGTTCCTCGGGGTAGGCAATTGGTGCTCGAGCATATATGCCACGATGCTCGAGCATATGCACAATTACTTTTGGATGATTTGATGACAACAGTCCTTGAGATAAGTCCTTGAGTATCTACGACCCCAGTCATTGTTATGTCCTCGGGTATTCTCCTCGGTCAAACTCAAAGACTTGAACTAATTCAACACCATAGGAATTCTAGGTCTATCCAAATTCTTCAAGAGAAGACTCCTATGTCCAAAAGGAGTCTACCCTGCTGAGTATCATAGTCAAACTATGACTAGATGTACAGTTGTAGTACAGTACCTATTTCAAGTAAAAGTCCTAAGGATAAGCACACGTGGCAAACCAAGTCCAACAATGAATGGGCTACTTACCTCTATATCTATAAATACAAGTACGTTTTTTCATATAATTTCAGCACTCAAACTTTTTGCATATCCTCTCTCTCACTTAAGCATCGGAGAGCGACGAGGACACACGTGAACGCCTTTGTTTTAGGTACCGAAAGACACGTTCGTGCTCATTCTCAGTCGTTGAGCTCGGAATTCAACAAGTGTCATTTTTGGTAGCATCATTATTTATTCAATTTATTATTGAAACTTATTTTATAGTAATGAAATGGTAAGTTTACTGTATACCTGGAATATCCATCGCGATTCTTGGTAGAGTGTTGTGACCATTACACACTACAACAGCATCAAACGCCTCTTCCAGTCTCAAATCACTCTTTTTTGTTCTGGACTCAATGATCCACTTATCATTGACTCGTTCAACTCGGACAACTTCTGTATTGAACCTAATCAACTCATCGAGTCCAAAATCCCTGGCAAACTCGTTCAAAAACTTGAGCACCTCTTCATGACCCGGGAAAGTCTTCAGTTCACCATTTTTCCTGATTTCAAACGGATAATCTGAAAACCCCATAAGCTGTCTGGGAAAATTAGCGCAGAGAGAGGAGTAAAGACTGCTATGTACAATTTCTCTGTTGGGATCAAGGCCGAGTGGATCGGACTCCGTTCGGGGATCGTACACCCATGTTCCGCCAAGCTGGTCTGATTTCTCATAGACCACAATGTGGTGGCCTTCTCTTCCAAGTTCGCGGGCGGCAACAAGTCCAGAGACGCCGGCTCCGATCACCGCCACCTTTACCGATTTCGCCATTGAATATTTTGATTATGCTGAGTTTTGGAGAGGACGATAAGATACCGTGCCCCTTCTAAGTTGACCTGAGATTATTTGGAGGCACTTGCATTTTACTATTTGCGGGAAGGACGGACAGACGAATTATATATATAACGCTGGATGGAAATTAAAATTCAATAAAAATTGAAAATATAATTGTTATTGGACATCATTCGTCAAATAAAAGTCAATAATAACGATTAATTTTTCGATTTTAATCCATACCGAACGGGCGATAATTGTTTTTCAAGAAACGACATTGTCTATTATTTTTAAGTGTAAATTTACTTATAAGTTAAAAAGTAATTTAAAATAATAGGTGACGGTTAACAAATAAATTTTTATTTTGATATTTCAAATAAAGAATTATTTTTCTTAATGTAATTTTTTTTAAAAAAATATATCTTAAGCCTCCGTTTGGGCTACATTTTCTTCCAATTAGTAGAAATTTTGTGATCGTTTTTTTTCAAATTGCTGGCCCCATTATCACACATTTTGGTCAAAAATGTCGGCTAGAAATCTGTGCAACGATCACAATTCTTATACAAATGGAGGAAAAATGTAGAAAAAATAGGGGCTAAAAAATAAATTATCCTAATGATGCTACCAAAAATCGCACCTGGAAGTTTCCCGAGCTCTGATGGTCGAGGATGAGCACGTTCGAGATCTCCTAATACCTGAAACAAAGACGTCGAGGTTTGTCCTCGTCGCCCCTCCGATGCTTAAGTCAGACGGGGAATATAGAGAGAGAAAGTATGCTGCGAATTATGTGTAAAAACGTACCTTGAAAATGAGTTGGGACGGTGTATTT
>CAIGRQ010095186.1:0-12307 GCA_903798375.1 Fraxinus sp. D2006-0159
CGCCAGTTACTGAGGGGCCGGTGATCCAGGAAATTAGTTTGGTGAAGCTGGGATACCTGGATACCAAAAAAAAAAAAAAAACTCTTAACCAAATCCAACAATTGTAACTGCACTTCAGTTATAAATTAATAAAAATAATTTCAATTGATATTATATTCGTCCTTAAAGAAGACTTATTCTACTGTGTTGAAATGTTTGGAGAGTAATCTCCATTCTCTAACGTTTGCCTGTGATGTGCAAATGGTCATGAATCTTTCATTAGCCGTTCGAAAATGTTTCTAAACATTAATGCATGAAATGTCCTAAACCTATTGCATATATTGCATGCTTTTATGTACCTTATTTGTTTACTACTAACTTCGTTTTTCGAAAGTAACTTGGCTATATTTACGTGAGCAAACTCCGGGGCAAATATGAAACGCATGGACAGGGGCATAGGGAGGGAGACAGGTCTGGACGTTCGGCCCAATTGATTTTGTAAGGTAAAAAACAAGGGAAAAATCATATTTAGCCAATTTAAAAATAATATTTCTTGATATACTACCAATTGGTTTATATATCTAAAAGTACAAAAAAATATAATTATAAATATTGTTTCCTACAATTATTCCCATACATCTTTTGTAATTGCATCTTCATTTCAATAGCTATTTCATAAAAAATCAGAGAACGGTCACCACAACTTTGGGATAAATGCCCGATTGGATTTGTTCGTCATCTTGAAGAATCAAACACCATTTTTGCAATTCCTTCTATGGCTTTTTTCTGTTTTCAGATTTTGGGGAGTTCTTTTGATATTATGATGTTTCAAAAATCAAGCTAATATCATAGAGTGTGATCGAATCAAATTGTTGAAGATTAACTATTCTGATCCATTACAATAGTTTACTAGGTGAATTAGTAACAAGCTATGTTATTGAAGTATATCAACATTTGAGATTATTTTTTTATAGCATGAGAATAAGAACATAATCCACGATTGTCATGAGGATGGCGATAAAGTTATGTTGAATTTTTTTTGTGAGTCTAATTAAGGAAGAGTTGCATGAGGTTAGATTTGAGAGAGAGAGAGAGAGAGAGAGAGAGAGAGAGAGAGATCATTAATTCAATTTTTGGGATTGTTCCACAAATCAATCTAATTTCTTTATTTTGCTTTATTAAAAATTATTCATTCTTACTACAAATTAAATGTACTTTTAGAATAAAAGAAAGGAGTGAAATTATGGTTGTTTGGCCTCCATTTTTTAGGAAGAATTAGTTTTTGAATAGTGATTGATTGGGGAATGTGTGGTGAAAAAAATGATGAAAAGTTTTAGATTTGTGTGTAATATTATTTCATTTGGAGAATATGTGGTTGAAAATTAGTACTGTAGAAAAATGAAAGGAAAAAAAGGAAAAAGAATGGGGCTCAAACATGGGCGTGTAGTAGTACCTGGTGTAATAATTTTTATTTTTTTTCTATGAATCAGCTCAATATTAAAAAAAATATATTATCTTCATGACTCCCATGTGCATGGATTACAACTTATATTTTGGAGTGAAAGATAATTTCGAATTCGCTTGGTCCAAGGAAGCTATAAGTCTGTTTGGTAACAATTAAAATTGAAAATATGGTCGTTATTGAGTCTCACCCGTCTAATAAAAGTCAACGACTAATTTTTCAATTTTAATCTCTACCAAATAAGTAATTGAAATGATTACTAGCACCATTTTCAAAATGAATTATTTTTCCGTTCCAAAATATTAGATTTTTATAATTGACATATACCAACTTAAAGATTCATTCAATCATTAGAATTTTTTTGAACTCTAAACTTTAAAGGCCGAAATGTTTTCTTTTTGAGTATTTCACACGTAATTTGATAATCAGCTATTAAGAGCATCTGATAGGCATCTATAATCAATCCGTACCAAACAAATGTCTTCAATCATCAAAATAATAGAAGAGGTACCTAAAATGACTGGAAAACATAAAACCACGTATTTGTGGACCAATTAGTGGAATATGGCTGTGCCCCATGAAAAAGAAATACTATGGCAGCTTCTGCATGATTCAGGCACAAATTCTTATCTCCAACATACGGATTAATACGTATTTTTCCACTTCTCGCCACTGTTTTATACTATCAATCAGTATAAGTATTGCCCTGTAAGGAAGGTCAACAAATATCCATTTCAAATCAAAATATCCTTGATTTTCTCCATTAATATCCAAATTCCCTACTCCACACTCATGTTCATATTTGTCTGCAGAATAAATTTAGGCCTTTTACGGTAATTCTTGTATCCTGATTGCTAGATCGACTGGAGAGTTGATGAATTAACGATGGCTGGTTTGATGGAGAGAATCTCTTCATTTTTCAACAACAGATGGCTGGTTTTTGTAGCTGCAATTTGGATACAATCTTGTGCTGGAATTGGGTATTTATTTGGTAGCATTTCACCCCCAATAAAAAGTTCTTTAAACTATAATCAGAAACAGGTTGCAAGACTGGGAGTGGCTAAGGATTTGGGGGATAGTGTTGGTTTCTTGGCTGGAAGTTTATCTGAGATTTTGCCTTTATGGGCTGCTCTTCTTATTGGTGCTATTCAGAACTTTGTTGGATATGGCTGGGTCTGGCTTATTGTCGCCGGTCGAGCACCGGTTTTGCCACTGTGGGCAGTGAGTATCCAATTGAACAATTTAATTTCTTCAATTTTGATCGCGTCCGTGGTTTCTATTGGATTGATTTGAAGCAAATTGAGTTATTTATTGCCCTTTGATTTATTTTTTGTTTATTTCAATCTTTTCCTGGAGTTGTCTCTCTTCTATTGATTTGAATTATAATGTTGGCTAAGCTTAAAACTTATATGAATAATTTTATTTTCTTACTTATGAAATTTAACTCTTTTTACTGTCAAGATGAAGAACTTATAAGAAAGAAAGAAAGAAAAAATTCATCTTAGCCCACCATGCTCTAACGAGTAGAATATGTAGGCATTTTTCCTTGGTTCTCATTCATGTATATATCATAGTTTTATGGCTTTATGCCCCTTCTTTTTCGATGAAATTAGTTAATCAAATCTAATTTTAGTTAACTCCAACTTGTTTTAATTCGTTCCGAGAACTTCAAATATGGAAATTTCATATATGTCCCCAAGTCTTCAAGTTTCTATTCATATTCTGAACCTTTCTAGCTTTGATTTATTCCTGACCAAAGAATATGTCAAAAGGGATCGTGTTTGACCTGTTTCTTTCCGAGTTTCAAAGATTAAACTTTAGGACTCTTTTGCTTTCCAAAGCCTCAGGATATTAGGATGAAGTATTGAGTTACTGTCTGAAGGTGTCCGGCAGATTTATGTTTCCCCTAATTCGAGTATTATCTTCAGGGCTCAATTAGTCATTTTGTATGTCAAATTTGGTGTTTTTACTGTAATAAGGCTTGTTTAAATGAAGAAGAAAGTTCACTTTATTTTCATTTTTCTTTCTTTTTCCTTGAAAAGTAAGGAGAAATTTCTGCTGCATTTTATATTTATCACCAAATTGATGACATTTTGTGCTTATCTGCTGAGGTTATCCTTCAAAATCTGTAACTGTCATTAAAATGCTTTCAATGTCTTTCTTGTGCATCTAGTAATATACCTGAGACCATGTTCAATTTATTCAAATGTTCTATTAGTTGGACCAAAACAGAAAACCATAGATGGACAAATTTTTGGACCTTGGAACCTCATCATAATATTCTAGGTTGCTTGCTTTGCTCGTTTTCTAATTGATTTTTTGTTTGTTATTGATCTAGAAAGAAGGGATTAATCTTAATCTGTAACACAAATGTCCGCAATTTATCATAGAAATTAAAACATGTACAACTATAGAATCTGGAATAAAAGATGAGGCTTTCCCAGTTTTGGGATGATTATTATAGATTTGACGTTTGAAGCCTTCCCTGCAAGTGAATTATAAAATTTTGTAGTTGTCTTCCATTTGACACTTTATCCATTCACGTGCAGATGTGCATTCTTATATTTTTGGGAACAAATGGCGAAACATACTTCAACACTGTAGCACTTGTCTCTTGTGTGCAAAACTTCCCCAAAAGCCGGGGTCCTGTTGTGGGGATACTAAAGGGTTTTGCCGGGTTGGCTGGGGCAATTTTGACTCAGATATACACTGTGATGCATTCCCCAGACCATTCTTCACTCATATATATGGTTGCAGTTGGGCCAACAATAGTTGTCATTGCTCTAATGTTCATTGTCCGGCCCGTTGGAGGTCACAAACAAGTCCGATCATCAGATGGCCTTAGTTTCTCGATTATCTATAGCATATGCCTTCTTTTGGCTGCTTATTTGCTGGGGGTCATGATTGTCCAAGATCTAGTTGATTTGAGCCACACTGTTGTTATAACCTTCACAGCAATTTTATTTTTTCTATTGTTAATCCCCATTGCGATTCCTGTCAAACAGAGTTTTTCTGATGAGTTGAGAGTACCAGCGGAAGAGGCACTTCTAACCGATTCACAGAAACAAGAGCCAAGAAATTCCATAGACCACACTCAGGAAATCATATTCAGCGAGGTTGAAGATGAAAAGCCAAATGAAGTAGACTTGCTTCCGGCTTCGGAGAGGCATAAAAGAATTGCTCAATTGCAAGCAAGACTAGCTCAAGCAGCTGCAGAAGGAGCCGTAAGAATTAAGAAGCGAAGGCCGCGTAGAGGGGAGGACTTTACCTTGATGGAAGCATTGATAAAGGCAGATTTTTGGCTTATGTTTTTCTCCCTTCTTTTAGGTTCTGGTTCTGGTTTGACTGTGATTGATAATTTGGGTCAGATGAGCCAGTCACTGGGGTATGACAATACCCACGTGTTTGTTTCCATGATTAGCATTTGGAACTTCTTGGGCCGCGTTGGTGGCGGTTACTTCTCTGAGAAAATTGTCAGGTAAATTTCGAGCCACCTCTTCCCAGAATACCTTTCATCTGTGTTTTGTACGTAGCATTAGACCGTGTTGGACATTACAATAGATAAGATATAATTCTTTTTTGGTATTGTTTTTAAGTGCTTATAAGCCATGGGTCCTATATAATGCGTGAATAATAAGTGTAATAAGTTGTTGGTCATATGAAATATGTAGATAAAAAATGTATGACCAGCTTTAAAAAAAAAAATGTTAAGCAATGCCAAACATGCTTCTTGTTCTTCCTTAAAATTGTTGAATACTGTCTAAGCTACCTTAACACACATGCCATTATTTTATTCTTCATCTAGAATACTTTCTCACACAATTGTTTTATGGCTAAACAGAGAACATGCATATCCAAGGTCAGTGGCCATGGCTGTTGCACAAGCCATAATGGCGGTCGGACATTTCTTCTTTGCCATGGGTTGGCCCGGTGCAATGTACATTGGAACTCTTCTAGTCGGGCTCGGCTATGGGGCCCATTGGGCTATAGTGCCAGCTGCTGCATCAGAGTTATTTGGGCTGAAAAAATTTGGAGCTTTGTACAATTTTCTCACTCTAGCGAACCCTGCAGGTTCCTTAATATTCTCGGGTCTCATCGCCAGCGGCATATACGACAGAGAGGCAGAGAAGCAAGCTCACGGCCTCCATCACAGACAACATAGTGTGGAATCTATTTTATCAAGTTTTGTCCTTATGGAAGAGCCTCCCAAGTGTGAAGGTGCCATTTGCTACTTCTTGACTTCATTGATAATGTCCGGACTTTGCATTGTTGCCGTTGTTTTAAGCATGATTCTTGTGTATCGGACAAAGATTGTCTATGTAAACCTCTATGGAAGATCTCGAACATAACTTTTGCCTTTACAAGTTAAAGTATGGGAGAGATCCAAGATTCCTAAGGATTTTTGTTGACTATACATGTTCCTAAAAGTGTTTTTGGGTACGTCTTTCAGCTAGAGAGACGAGGGGTTACATATCGTAGTATACCACTTCTACATATATTGTAATGTTGTGACTGGGACCTTTTATCATGACTTTTGCTTGTTGCATACCTTCATCTACTATCTACAGTTTTATGTTCTGCAGTTGGGAACCATCTGGTGGTTGAGTGAGATTTGTATCGTGTTCAATTGTTGTCTATGTTTCTATTCTTTGACTCAATGAAATTCTTTGGAGAAATTTTGATTCCAAAGGCCAGTTTGCCGAATAATTCTATTGTTATTCTTGTTTTTATCAGAGGTTTCATTTCATAGTTTCAGATGTTCTTCATTATCATGTCCTATATTGTGGTTCACAAGATTTTGCTTCCTGTCGGATTGGTAGTATATTACAATCTGTAACCAGCTTTTTGGCATTTAGCTTTAAATTACCCGAACTTCACATTGTACAGAAGTGTATACATGGTAAGATATCACGTCAAGAACAACTTTGTCTTAAAACTTTTAGAAAGAGAGAACTTTTTTATTTATAAGTATTCCACGGTTATGAATTTTTCATAAACAGCATTATTTTCGACTCTGATTCTTTTATTTGAAAGTGAATTATAAAAAACCAGAACACAAATTGTCTGCACCAAGTGGAAACCTGTACACAATTTATGTATTATGGTCCAGAGTCATTACATGGAAAATGTTTTTTATTTTATGTGAAATTTGATTTATGAATTGAATCTTGTACAATCCAACCTTATTTCTCCTTGATTTCCAGTTTTAACATCTACCCTCCCAAGCTTCCTCATTGCAATGATAAAAGCTCCATTGAAGACAGATGGGCTACTCGCAAAATCATTTACTGTAGGTTGGGATGCTGGCTCGGTGAACAGAACCTGATCTGAAGTGAACAAGCCCTTCCCTCCGACCAGATTCAGGAAGTAGCTGTTGTCAAAAGTTTGTGGAGTAACAGGATCCATGTTTATAGCTATGGACGGATCCACATTTTGTGGGCAGGATAGCATCAACTGCTGAGCATAGTTTGGATCCAGGTTTGGGTCAACAGGGGACAATGGTGAAAATGAGTAAACGCGGTTTGCAAAACGATTGCAGTGGGAAAAGCCAATAGTATGAGCTCCTGACAGTGCAATCATATCAAGTTGCGATAGATTGTGCTTGGCAAACATGGCATTGAGGCTGTTGAGATCGAAGTTCGGCTCTGGTAAGTTACCAGCTACTCGAGATGCTTGAGAGACAAGTCCATCCCGCCTTCCCAATTCTACGGCAAATGGAAAGCCTCCTGCCTGAACAAATTTGCAAAACACGGAACAGAGAACGTGAAGAGAGGACGAATTAAAGAAAATATTTATCAAGACGATGATGAAGGACATAGTTTGATTACCAAAACGACCACATCTCGAGCAGCAATGGTTAAAATGTCCGCACATGAAACTACCCCAGGGCACTGCGCCTCAACTGCTTGTTTAGCCTTCACCACAGTATCAAAGCCATCTCCTGCCAGGGAAAGATTATCTGGAGCATCCTTTTCAGCATCATTATTTGGTGAAGCTATAAGAACAGAGGCATCACATCCCTACAAACAAGAACAGATAGAGCAATTTATGATCCATTGAATCGACTCTTTACAGGTAACACGCGTCAACTAATTTCTCATATTGCAACATCAGATAGAAATCTACCTTTCTAATTTCTCAATTGTGAGCAAAATCATCATTAAAATTGTCATCAATTCTAAATGACTAACTTGCAGTTCATGCACTTTGTCATCTGGTATTTACATGAAGAGCACGTTTGATACACGCCAGTATAAAAACATTCTTTTTGCTTTCTTGGTCGAGAATATCGTACCTCAACAAAACAGTCGTGGAAAAAGAGACGAAGTGTGGCCGGAACTGTAATGAATGTTTGGTTTAACTTTTTAGCCACAGCCTGCCGAACAATGGCTTCTACGTTTGGACAAGTTGAACTGTAAAAATTCTCCACTAATTGCCCTTCTCCTCTCATCACAAGTATCAATACTATAAACAAGCACAACCCTCTCCATCTGTTCATCTCTCTCTCTCTCTCTCTACACACCCCGCTCCCTCTGTTCATCTCTCTCTCTCTCTCTCTCTCTCTCTCTCTCTCTCTCTCTCTCTCTCTCTCTCTCTGTGTATAATTATTGAAGCGTAGGATTATGATAATGAAAATAGAACGATGAATCTTCCAACAATGTTTAGTTTCTGTTATATAAGGATTATTGGTTATGCCTCAGCCACAGTTAATAATTATAACAATGAAAATAGAAATAACTGCTTTTACGAAGGAAAAAAGATTAATTTTTCTAGTTGGTATATGCTTTACTTTTTTCCCTTAGTGTGTGTTAACCGGAAAAAAAAAATCACTTTTTATAAGTAATTCTCATCTTAATGTCAAAATAATTTACTTAAAATCATCTAGAAAAATATTTATAAGTTACAAAGTTATTTAACCATAGCCAAGGCTTAATATTAGTACTGGACATAAAACTTATTTATTTGTATTTAGCCATTATTTAGTTTAGATAAAAATCAAGGTTTTAGTAGATTTCAATAAAAGTTAATGAAATGTAGTTAAAATTAAATATTGACTTTGACTTTAAGTTTTTATCAAATTTATGGGGACTTACATTATTAACAATTGAGTAATATTATTTAGCATCATCATGATGGAACATCGGTGATGTCACAACTCATTCTCTATACATTTTTCTCTTCATCCTCCTCCTCTCTCTCATAAAAATTAAACTACACAATCTCATTATTTCACATAAACTATCATATCACTGATATTTCATCATCGTGATAATAAATATCCTTATTTAACTTGATTATATGTTGGCATCTTACATTTTTTTAAAAAAAAAATTAGGCTATGAAAATTAACCTCGTGAAATTTATTTAGTATTTTGCTACTTGTACATAAAAATGTACATAATAGAATGTAGAAGGAAAATATTGGAAGACAAAATTCATGGTATTTTAAACTGACAAATAATAGAGTGTCGCGTGATATTATGTAATTCATTATGTAAATATTAATGTACATGTAGTAAGATCTATTTATCTACTATGGTATCACATTGAATTATTTAATTTTAATAAAGTTCAATTGTGGGACCGCTGTCGATCAACGGATGCTAAACAATGTCTTTTATTCAGTATTCTCTGAACTCCGAGACTATGATCAAATAGGAAATGATACAATCAGTAGGGATTTATTGCATTAAAACAAAAGAAGAAAATATAAACCTTTTCTACGACCTTGAAAATAGACTTCCTAGATTTTACATCTAATTGAATTATGGGAATAAATAATCTCTTATATAAATTAATTACAATCTAAGTCATCTGCAATTAAGGTTGTCAATGAATTGGATTTTGATTCAAATTCGATCAGAATTCGATGAAATTAATGAGAGTTGAATTTAAGGTCTCGATTTTAATCTGATCAAGATCCGAATCTGATAATTCGTTGATTAAATGGAATAAATATGGATATAGGTAAATTCAATCAATAACAACCTGGTCCGATTTGTTAGAATAATATAATATATTTATATATTATTATAATTTATTACACCTAATTTTTTTCTTTTAAAACTTGTACTATACTTTATTGACTTTTAATGAAGAACACACACACACACAATAAATTTTGTATTGAAATTGTGAATACCCTATTTTTAAAATATTTCAAATCGGATATCAGATAACAAAGCAAATCGGATATATATTTAACAATCAAATATTTGTTAAATCATCGGGTCGGATCGGATCTATGAATTATTCTTGTAAGATTGGATCGGAAATCCAATCAATATCCGATTGATTTATAACTTTATCTGCGATACTCACACTATCTTATCTCTAGTAAATAGAAAAGAATACTACAAGATTTTCCAAGACTGAGAGAAGGGGTCGATGAATTTGTACTTGAAATTATTAATGTTTTTCATAGGTCTTGTATTAAAGCGAAGAAAAGTTAAACTCGATTATTTAATCATAATGCCAGTTGATGCTTGCATTTTTAGTCAACAACAAGAAGGATTGATTAAGATTTTAATTGCACTTAGGTGGATTGATGTGAAAATGACATAGTAACAACTATTGGTTGTTTCCACATGGAGGAACTTCTATTCTGACACGACATTGCAATGTCCCTAAGGTCAAACTAATACAATTTCAACCAATTTTGGCACATTTGGTAAATTGAGAAAAAGATAGAACAACGTTACATGTCGAGCCTTCTCTCTTTTCGATCGGCTATGACTCTTATGTATGTATGTATGTATCGACATCTTTAATATAAGATATAGATAGGATTGAAAAAGAAAAATAAGTTAAGAGTTTTGTTTCTAATTAGTCGAATTGGCATTCTATTGAGTCTGATTGAAAGAAGAGAGAACAAAATTTTGATAGAAATATTATTTTCTTTTAATAAGGATTAAATGGACCTTTAGTTATTTTTTAAATAACAAAAACAATTGTTGATGGAAAATAGGAATTTTACTTTTTCAGCATTTGTTTGGTACATATTAAGATTTTCATTTTCATTCTTCTACTCATTTAGGGGTGGCAAAAAAATTAGTTCAATCCGATACCCCTGGATCCCGCCCTGAATGGGGCGGGGATTACCCGCCTAACCGTGTAAACAGGGTGAGGGTCATTATCCCGAAGTGGGTATGGGGCGGGTATGAGAAATATAATCCCCGTCCCGCTACCCTCCTTATTTAAAGTCAATTTCAAATTTAAGTTTTTCATCGAAGAAAAATAATAAATTTATCATCATTTTTAAAGAGAATATAAGTTGTTTTTAACAAATTATTAAAAAAGTAATAATATTTACTAACTAATGACATAAAAAAAATAAAAATAAAAAATAAAAAAAATAAAAAATAAAAAGAAAAAATAAATGGGACAAGAGACTTGCCCCGCCCCGCCCCGCCTCATCTCGGTCCCGACCTGAACCCTCCCGTCCCACTTTAATCGGATATGGGAATAAGGCAAGGTAACAAAAATACTCGACGGGACGGAGGTGGAAATGGACGACCCGCCCCATTGCCATCCTTATACTCATTTTCAACCACACATTCTTCAATAAAATAATATTTTACATTACATCAATAACTTTTCATTCTTTTTCAACCACACATTATCCATCAATCTACTATTTCGAAATACATTTTTCTAAAATAATGTGGCTCAAACACACACTAAAATGACGACCGAATATTAAGCCGGTTTGAAATTATGTGCGCATATTTTCTAAAAAATAATGTATATATATTGTAACACGTGGACTTACTACGTGTTTGGCATAAGGAATTGAATTGTACTAAGTAGCATTGTTGAAATAAAAAGAAACTCAAGTCTTGTACAGTAAAAAGCAGTCTAATACTCCATATGAAGCGTTTACGCGAACCATGAATTCAATGCTCGACTATATTTTTAATCAGTTTCGACACCACCATTTCTTATTTCAATCGCACTAAGGGTTTCTCATCTTAACTCACTGTCATACTGTCTTTGGCATTTTCCAAGGCATTTTTATCCTCAAAATTTCATTATTAAAAGCTCTCTCTCTCTCTCTCTCTCTCTCAATTTACTTTCTTAAATCTTGATTGTTATTATTCAATTTCAAGGTTTTAAAATTAAAAATAGCCCAAATAGAGTAGGCAATTACATAGGGTAGGGTAGGGTATACATACTATGGCCGTATGGCACCTTAATTATTATTAATGTGAAAGTTAGGTTTGGCACAATTATGTTATTTTATTTGGGTTAATTTCAGAAACGATCGCTAAAATTACGTCAAAATCATAAAACGGTCACTAAAGTTTAAAACTTGCACTAACGATCACTGAAATATCATCCGGTTTCAGTAATGGTTCGTGCAAAACTCGCAAGCGTACGGGATCGTTGTACAAGTAATAAGATTTATGAGTTAAGAGTATCGTTCTCACGAGAAATAATGTCTAATTTGTAGTTTAATAGCTAATATTAAAATCGAGATTTGATAATATCAAAATAGATGGTTTATATGTTTTCTATACTAATCATAAACTAACAAAACAAGTAATGTATTCATCTAATACGTGAATGTTTGTATTGGAATCGTGAATCCCCCTATTGCTATTTAATTTAATTTTTAATCTAATAAATTCATTCATTCAAAAAAATCGATAAAACTAATATGTTAAATGTTCTTTCCCAAAATACACCAACATATGACTAACACGAGACGATTCTATTCCTAGTCCGAATTCATATGGAAGTCAAGCATTTGGTTCAAATTATCAACAAGATTGCATGTGTGAAACAGATTATTCCTAATTCTAACTACACATGTTGATTTTACCGAATTCTAGACTTATTGTGAGTATTTCTACACTACAACAA
>CAIGRQ010095217.1:0-14786 GCA_903798375.1 Fraxinus sp. D2006-0159
TTTTGGGATAAAGGGAGCAGCTAGTAATAAAGCCAACTCAACATTGATCCCCTTTTGTATAAGTAGTCAATAGGATTAGCAAGCAATCAACAGAGTAGTAGAATAGAGTAGGCAACCGTTGCTTATTAGCTTATATAAGTCATCACAGATCATTCATTGAAAATCAGAATACACATAATATATTTTATGGTTTCATCACTTTTACTCCATCAATTTCAACAGTCATACCTTGTAAATATTGAGTAAATTCATAAAGAAAGGTTCAAATTTAATATCATACTGTGTTCTCTTGTAAACAAAGCATTCTCAATAAAGAAACAAGACTGAGGGAGGGATCAATTTTGCCAAATAAACCTTTGTTACCATTATTTAGCTCATTGAATATGAATAATTTGTTTATATCTCTAATGTGAAGTTCACAGTGTATTGTTAAGTATTTGACTATTTATCGCGTAATTTAGGCTTCACAGACAACTAAATAGTAAATACCACAATGTCAACTCAAAGCATTAAACTAATGAAATTAAAATAAAAGGAAGGTGTTGACCGGAGAAGTCCCTTTAAACGTCGTACCTTTCTTTATATCTACGGGTGATCTACTCGAGCTTCGAATGTGAGAATTGTATCCTCGGTTGAACAAAAATTGAAGTTCAGTAGTTAGATTGCACAAAAAGTAACTTAGAAGCAATTTCGTAGAAAGTTCGACAACTCACTATGAATTTACTCAATATTTACAAGCTAGAATTTAGTAGTCCATTGTCCTTTTAATTTATTCAATAGTCCTTCAACCCAATCTAGTATCCCACCGTGGACGGATGTGGGGAGACTAGGTCGAATCGGGCCGGGCCATAACCCTGTCCAGTCCCCCAACACACTTCATCTTTAGTTTAACTGTTAGTTGACCAATAATTAAATATCTGATCAATTGTTGACTAATTTGTAAAGGATAAATATGTAACTTTCCTTTTTTTTTATATGAAAAAAAAATTAAATAAATAAATAAAAAACCACGGCCCCATTATGAGAAATACACGTCGAAGAATCTTGATTTGTATATGTTGTCGTATCTGCTGTAGTCCGAGGATCTTGATTTTCAGGCGAAGAATGGACTAGGGAAGTCTCCGAAGGTGTTTATAACATGTCGGTGAAGGAGGAGTTGGCGTCGAGTATGACTAAGGTGGGGCCAGTGTGGGTGATACTGGTGGGCAGGAGGAGCGTAATGGCTCTTGTGCGAAGGAGGTGGGTAGAGAGAGGCAGCCAAGGGCGGTGGGATCAACATGGAGGAGGACGGAGATTTGACTAGAAGCTTTGTTTCCTCCCCTTCTTTGGTGGATGTGGTGGTGCCAGAGAGGTTGCGCCAAAGATTGATGGCTGGATGACGGCGGCGGAGGTGGGGGTTGTGGTGTCGGTAGTATTGGTTTTGGGTTGGGTTAGGTTGGGGTGAGGTAGGGTGGTTGGAGAAGATAATAGAGTTTGTTGGTTTTTGATTTAATTCTTTTATTTTAATTCTTTTTTATATGAGAAAAAGGGAAAGTTACATATTTACCCTCTAAAAATTGGTCAACAAGTGACCAGATATTTAATTATTGGTCAACTAACGATTTCTGTCAATTTGAACTCTGAGTACGAATTGTTTAAATGTTTGGTACCGTGGTAGCACAAATGAAAGGTTTGCGTAAAGTCTGCAAAAAAAAATAAAAAAATGAAAGATTTTATACCGTGACTGCAATTTTTCCTTAAATTAATTAGGTCCCGTTCGGTAGGGATTAAAATCCAATTAAAATTGAAAATATGAACGTTATTGGTTCCCACCCGTCTAATAAAAATCAACAATAACGGTTAGTTTTTCAATTTTAATAACGGTCATATTTTCAATTTTAATTCGATTCTAATCCCTACCGAACGGGCCCTTAATATGTACATTTGAAATTGACCATCACCCTTGACTTGGTTCCCCAAAGTCAAAAGAGTAACCACGTGGTACTCCCCGACGTCACTCTCGTAATAACCAACTTGGTGGTGTCTCCTTGACACGTGATTCCAAGATTCCACCTCTATTACTTGGTAATTAATTTTCTTGATTAAGATAAATTAATACAAAACACAAGTGATTATTTTGACAAGACTTAGCTTATCTTCAGACATTAATGAATACACGTGTTAACAAGCTCATACATAAATAAAGACAGAAAAATACAAAAGTTAGAACAAACGTGGAAGAAATATATTGTTTGTGTGATAATACCTTACTGTTTTAAAGATTTTTCCATATACTTGATACGTTAATTTCCTATTTGGTGCATTTAAAAATTAATTTTTTAATAAAATTCAATGAAATGTCTCTATATAATATATTAAATTAAATATCACATCAAATGAGAATAATTATCTGGACGATTTTAACCCATTACAATTTAATTATTTTGATAATACTTTACTTTTGATTTTTTAATATGTAAATACTATAAAATCCTCGCCATGTATGAATTTCGTGTTATTAAGTCTAAATTAATAAGCATTAACATTAATCTAAACTTAATTAATGTTGACTTAATAAATCTTGATCTACATGAATTTAGAGTTATTATAAATGAATTTAATTATGTTCATGTATCTAGAGATTATAATGAGTGTTTAAATTTATGTATTAATAATTAATTCTTATGTAATATAAAAATGTTACTCATTTGCAATATTTTATCATAAAAAAAATTTGAATAATAGAAGTTGAGTTTTGAGAGTACAATTTTCTTCTCTTAGTTTTTCATCCTAAATTTCATTTTCTTTAGTTTGAGACTCGTCAAATCTTCCCAACAAATTGGTACCAAATAATACTTTTACAAACTTATAAAATATTTTAGAATAACGTGAAATGCATGTTCAACACTGATTAGTGATTACACAGTTGATAAAAATTGAGGATCTCATAAAATATGTTATTAAAATTAATTGTTGATTTTGAATTTTTTTTTTATCAAAATTTTAATTCGCTAAATAGGGATGAATATATTTCTATTTTGATAATCTTGTCTAATCGTACTTGCACCAAGTCTTTTTGCTTTTTCTCTTCGATTTTTTTATCATTCCTAAATGAAAAATATATGTATAAGTTGGATCTTCTTCTCTAATACTCAATCATTGACTTTCTACTCAGCATTAGCGGTCTTAAATGGTAAGAGCCAAAGAAGGTAACTCATTTTTAAAATCAATGTTCTTGAGCCAAGAAAGTCGGGTAAAAAAGCTCCTCTCTCTCGATTCTCCTTTAATTAGAATCAAACACAATATGTAAATCAGATTTCTATTGTATAGCACTTTTCAAGTGTGCTTGATCCACTCCACAGTTCCCATCTCTTCAAATAGACCACTAAAATCATGAATCGTGTACTGAAATATGGTTGTGCGTGATAGAACAAAAATTATTGACTTAAATGTACAGTTATAATCAAATTTCAAACTTATCTTCTTTAAAATTATAATATCCAATTCAGAATTCAATCATATGGCATTGTATGGATTTTTCTTTCTGATTATTTAATCCAATCCCAAAATTCAATCATATACCATTGTATGGATTTAAATTATCGAACAATCATCCATTAGCATGATTTATTTTGCAAGCATTTACACTTGTGCACCCACGTGTACATTTAACATTCCTACTCCACGCTTTGTACAATGACACGTACTTCACGTATCTCCGTCTCTACCCACATTCAAAAATAATTATTTAAGCCCATTTTTACTTGTATAATTATTTCATATTTAGTTCTGGCCATCCCATCTTCCCACATTCTTGCTTCCTAGCCCAGGTATCAGTCCTCCCTGAAATCTGAATCATCATCACAGTTAATCATTAACTTCATTTCACACTAATGCATTGTATAAAGTTGATATTGTGTTGCATTTTTCTTAATTTAATTAATACGTTTTTTGTTGTTTACTTAAAATGGGCTCTCGTGAATTTGAATGCTTCATCTCAAAGTTCCAAATTTTGTGGAATAGTTAACCTTTAGGTATTGTTGAGGTGAATTTGAGTTTATTTTGAAAATTCAAGAAGATACCAGGGATTTTCTTGAATGTACTGAGATTTATTTACTTTCCGCGAGATTTCCTTGTTCCAAGATTCAGATTTGGAAACTGGGGTTTTTCCGTTAGTTGCTCTGAAGAATTTTTAAGCTTTTCTGGAAGTATTTCTTTGGAAATTTGAAGAGGTGAATTTGAATTTCTCTTTATATATGTTTGCAAGTCTATTTTCTATATCATCATCTAAATGCGGAAACGAGATTCCTTTTAGTAGACTTTCGGTGAGTTATAGCCGACTTTTTTGCCTTAAATATAGGTTACTAGAAGAATATTTGTATGCCATTGTCAAATGTTACATTTTGTAGATATCTCTAGGCAAATTTGGAAATGTAAACCATGACGTATTTTCATAAACTTCAAGTCAAGATTTTCATCTGAATCTGTGGGAGTATGATGATAAGGGTAATGTAGCAAATGATAACTAGTCGGTGGTTTTTAAATTTGTATGGCGTCCCGACAAATTTTTTTGCAAGAAAGGTTTTGGTGTTATTTCAGATGAATTAGCTTTCATACTGACATGTTTCTTCTTATTGAGATTATTCTAATTTGAAAATTTTTATTAGGATCTAAAAATTTTGGAGATCGGAGGAAAAACGATTCACGTTGTGGTGTTCTGCATTGAAAAAGAATGGGGCATTCTGCAGCAGTCTGGGACCATAGAGCAGCAATCGAAGTGACAAAGGACTGGAGTGGGATCGATCAGGTGGTGCTTCGGAATCCTCAGGGGGCATCTGCTCGGGTATGATCCCATGATTGATCCTTTTTTATACATTTTTTTAACACATAAATTTTTTTACGTTCCCCTATTTTGATTGATCGAAAGAATATTTTTTTACATGTCATAATTCACTCATTAGTTTTGAACAGCTACCTCATTGAAGTTCTTATTGAATACAAGTTAAAATGATTATACAGATTAGTTTGCATGGAGGACAGGTGATCTCATGGCGGAATGATCTAGGCGAAGAACTTCTATTCTCCAGCAGTAAGGTGTGATTTTGATCCTGAAATTCATTAAACTTTTATCTAAACTAATGTTAAATAGTTATATTTCTTGGTAAATAATTGATGTTATTGACATCCTTACAAGGTTCAAGTGGCTAAAGGTAGAAATATTTAAATATTCTAATCTTTACCTATTGACCTTAGGAAATGCGGAAGTTTATGGGGAAGAATCCGTATGTGCTATAATTTAACAATTGAGGATAAAAAGTTGACATAGATAATATCCCAGAAGGATATGATGTTTGAACAGTCGGACTATCATTATGAATTTAATGGCATCGAGCAAAAGTTAAATCTATACGACTAGTTCCTAACATCAACATTCTAACACAAAATTTCATTATACTAGGCTGATGGTTATATTAAATGATGCTTCTTGCCATTTTAGAGTAAGTGTCATCTACTTACCATGAGCAGGACTTACGTAATATTATGTACTAGTTAATTTTGGGATTTTTTGAAGTTGTTCTATCGACTAAATCCTATTTTGATGATCCCATGTTTAAACTTAGTAGTTCTAGATCTTACTTGAATTCCTGATATACTTGATGAATTTTTGATAAAATCAACTATAGTCAAGATTATGTACATACAGGATATTGATCGCCTTCCATAAAAGGTAATAGACTAATGACAACTTCGAACTCGTGGAAAATTTCCATTAGGATTGTGCTTCAGGAGAGAAAATTTGGTTGACTTTTCTATCTGCTCAAAGTTTTGTAAAAGAAAAAAATTTGTCAATTTCATGATAATTGAGAGAGGTCCTTGAGTTCTCATGTATGCTGATTAATTTTTTGTTGAACTTTCCTCCTGTTGTTATTTTTGAACGATACCTTGTCTATAAGGCTTTAAATCTTTTATAGGCCATTTTTAAGTCCCCAAAAGCGATGCGTGGAGGAATCTCTGTTTGCTTTCCCCAGGTAAACTGCAGGCTGCAGCTTATTGTATATATTTGACATAAATTTTAAACTACAAATCCTTGACTCGAGTATCTAAATGATGATGCTTTCAGTTTGGAAACTGTGGTTCACTTGAACAAGGATTTACCAGGAACAAAATTTGGACCATTGAGGATGATGCCCCGCCTTTGCTAAATTATGATATCCGTGGTAAATCCTTCGTTGACTTGTTACTCAAACCAGGAGAAGAAGAACCAAAATGTTGGCCTCATGGGTAAGAACTTGAATGCTTTGGAGCTTTGTAACATGCTGCTTATTCTGTTTCTTATATTCTATCTTTCTGATGAAAAATTCTCTCGTTTCCTCAGTTTTGAACTTCGTGTTCGAGTGTCTCTGGCATCGGATGGAAACTTGGCAGTGATATCTCGTGTTAGGAACATCAACGGGAAACCTTTTAGCTTCTCATTTGGGTATCATACATATTTGTCCCTTTCCGACATAAGGTAAATGTTAAACCTTTGGTACACATGACAGATGGAATTCAATTTAATTATATTTCTCCAATTTATTTGGACTGTCGTCCGATAGTGAAGTGAGACTAGAAGGTTTGGAGACGCTGGACTATCTTGACAACCTTTGCCAAAGAGAACGCTTTACGGAGCAAGGAGATGCCCTGACATTTGAATCCGAGGTAAATCTTTTAACATTTTACAAGTTTTTGTAACATGCGATAAGATATCAATTCACATTTTACATTTGGTAAATATCATTTTGGAGAGAATGGATGAGAATGCTCTAACTGAAGAAGGCTTTTTTCCCTTTACTTGCAGGTAGATCGAGTTTATCTTAGCTCTCCAAATTGCATTGCGGTTCTCGACCATGAAAGGAAGAGAACATACGTGATAAGAAAAGAAGGTCTGCCGGATGTTGGTAAGATGCTTCAAAGGAAATTTTTCATCGGCTTTCTTCTGCTATACCAATATAATATATACAGGTGAAATTTTTACAGTTGTGTGGAATCCATGGGAGAAAAAATCAAAAGCAATGGCAGATTTTGGCGACGAAGAGTACAAACAGATGCTTTGCGTTGATGGAGCAGCGTTCGAGAAACCGATCACCTTGAAGCCAGGAGAGGAATGGACAGGTCGTTTGGAGCTTACTGCTGTACCCTCAAGTTTTTGCAGTGACTACTTTGATCACTGGCTTAAGTAAGAAGCTTGTATAATCCGTTTTTTAATCCTAAATTTAGTGTGTAATTCATGTGGTTAGGTTGGATAATTAGAAAATTATTCAATGGAATAGTGAAGCCTACAGTTTTTTTGTGAAATGGCTGCTATTTTCAGTTCGAACAGAAGAAATTTCGGACAAAAAGTCGTTCTTTTCCCAGTAATTATATGGTTGGATGGTTTCTGTTTCTCTAATTCGTTAATTAATTAATTACGAAACAAATTACAACTTTTTCAAGGCCCTCGAGAAACACATCAAACTCAAACAAAAAACGATAAGGGTATGTTCTTTTTATCATTTGCAAGTAGTTTTTTGTTTTCAATTTTTCAAAACAGTGAAAACGCGTTCTCTTTTTTATTTTCGAAAACGCTTTTTTGAAAACAAGTTAAAACTTCACAAAGGAAATCCAAAACGACAACTTTGTCGTTTTGGGTATTTTCAGTTATAATCAAGCCAAAATTTTCAAAACGCGTTTTCGGTATTTTCAAAACAATTTTTTAAAATGTCAAAAAGAATAAAATACATTTTCAACAATCTCAAAAAGACACTCAAAACACAAAATCCAAATTGAATTCAAAATTCAAAACACAAAGAGAACAACATCTAAATGACTTGTAATACTTGAGGCTTGCTTGACAAAATTTCCACTTTTACTTCCGTGTGAAAGAGTTTTCTAAAAAAGTTACATTACATCAGTTCCATCTTAAAGCTCTTTTAGCTAGTTAAAACACTTTTAAAAGATTATCTAAACATGTTCAATAGTATCTTATTAGTCTTAAAAAGTCCTGTCAAACAAGCTTAGTAGTTCTTGAAGTGGCTACGCACAAATAAACAATCATCAAGATAAATTAAATTCTATTTTCAATATATTTTAAGATCGACCAAATGATAATTTTTATTGATGTTCTGTTTGGTCTCTTGTGCTCTCGGGAATGTTATCATTCAGTCCTTAGCCATGGACTTGTCCCTTTCAGATTACCTAGCATTTCGAGGTTGGCAGCTTCAATAGGATAACTGATAACATTTCAGCGAAAAAATTTCACTTGGCAGCCGCCCAACTTATAGTGAAATTTCGCGCTGATCACCAGATTTTATTTGGTTCTTAAAGGATAGTTGAAATTATGTTTTGTTTCGGTTTAGTCGACTTAAATTTGACATGGAGACTTTCATGTTGTACCATGTTAGATTTTACTCCAATTCAGCTCATTTTATTCGGCACAAGAACTAAACAACAAATAAGTTCTTGTTTTCGACAAATAAATCATCAAGTACTTGAATTATTTCAGGTCAATACATTCGGTTCGCTAAATGAAAAATAATAGAACACGGGAAAAGTAGATTATAAGCAGGCTTTGTACTTGCCAATTGCCACCATACATGCTGAACTCAAATTCAGCACCCTGCATAAGCAACCAAGAAGAGGCATGACTTACAAGTGCTGTGTATGCAATAGTATCATCTAAACACAAGCATTTATCTCACAAGCTTTGAAATGAAAACTAAACTTTGATTTCTCTCTTATAATCCTATCGGATTTTATCCCCTCATGAACAAAACAAAACAAAAAAAAAAAACGTGAAAGATTTAGATTCAGTTATACAAGTAAAATGTCAAACACTTCCTCTGGATATTATAGAACCACATCACAAATTCTTTATTTTATATATATATATTATACAAGGAAAAGCTAAGAGAGAAAGTTATATGACATTTGAGATTGAACTTTGACATGTAAGAGCATATCAGAATTGGACTCCCCAACAAAGAATCAAGCATGTAGATAAAGATTTTTCAATTCAGCCCCTCATGGATGCAATCTAGTCTAACTTGTTGGATGCCAACTTGGCCTTTGACTTAGTGCAGCTGGGCATATCCGCCTTTGGTTTTGGTAAGTTCCCTTTCAGTCTCTTTCGCTGGAAGGCCTTTTCTTTTTAGTGAAAAGGAAATTTGCTAATTACGCCATAAATACTTACAATACACTTGGGATACATTGCCTACTTATGAATTAATTATATTTGAAACACTGTTTGACAACAATTATTTTCAAACTTTTTTTTTCTACATACTCATTTTCAACCATACATTTACATAATAAAATAATTTGCACGTAAACTCTCAACTTTACCGTTCTTTTTAACCACACATTCTCTTAAAAATCACTATTTAAAATCTATTTTCCCCAAATAATGGTTGTCAAATAGGGGCTTAGAATCTTGATTAGCAATTCTCTTTATAATACTCATCAATCTTGCCCTTACTCAAAATTCGTTACATAACAATTAAGAAAAAAAAAAGAAGTAAAATGATTGTGCATTACAGTGTCGCCAAACTGGTCATTAAAGTATCCAGTTTTGCCATTTCCTGTACTGACATTTTTTTTACTATGAGAAGAGGGGAAACCGATCAGTTTCATAATAATAGTGAGACCTATTTTGGTTAGTTCTAGTTTTGTGTTCGATAACTAGTGCAAACTGATTAAACTAATGAATAGCATCAAAACAATCCCACCAACTAAGTCCTTTCTCTTGCATCTATACGGAAGAAAGAAAATTAAGAAGCCCTGGAGGGGAGCTTACTTTTCCTTCTTCCTCTAAACAATAAAGGTTCCATAATGCACCATTAATACATAATTAGGCTGTTTCCCATCAGAAATCTAGCAAAGAACTCACAGATGTCATAGTCTGCATGTATGCTATACACCTCTGCGAAACTCTAATTTCTTAGTATTTTCGAGCAATATCTGTCAACAAAACAACACATTTTAGAAACCTTTGGAAAGATGAAAGACGAAAATGGAGTATTGATGCTGGAAAAACACAGACAGAAACAGTGAAGAAAGCAGATCAAGTTGAAAGCTCTTACTTCTCGAATGTAATTCGCCACTGCTTTGCAACCTTCTATTGCTAGTTGCATGACATTTTCAAAAATATCGATTGGTAATTTAGCATCCATCTACAAGGAGGAAAAAAATTAATGTTTGAACCAAAAAATAAATATACTCATGCACACAATTGGACAATTTTGGTAACAAGAAGAGTAATGTTCTCACACCACCCACCCCAAAACAAACCAACCAACACACACACACACACACACACCCTATGTTTTCTCTTGGCATAAGATAGAAGTAAACGAAACTGAGAAAAAATATACCTTCTGAAATATATTCTATTCTATTCAGTCAGTCAGAGTCAACAACTCACGTGGTAGTATAAACAGAATTTTAAATGTTAGATGGTGGAAAAACTAAAGAATGATCAGTAAGAACCTGAAGTAGAGTCACTGTGTCCAACTTGGGCAGAATTCCCACAGTGACATCAGGACCTCCAGCACTGTCTTCGACATAGTTTAAATCTGTTTAAAATTTAAAGTGTGTTAATTAATATGGTATGTTATAATTGGATCATGAGGAATGAGAGCATGCACGAATTATGTTGATAACATGTTTGGCTAAGCTTGAAAAAAGCAAAAGTACCTTATATAAAGCAAATTTTGAACTGAAAAGTTCAGAAAAAAGTAACTTCTGAACAGGCTCAAACATGTTTGGCAAAAACTTTATACTCAAAAGTAACTTTTAAGCTTAGCAAAGCATGCTCTAAGAAGTTAAATAAAGGAGGCTGTGTATTTACCAAGCAGAGGAATGTTATTAAGGTATCCAGCACTGCAGGAGGTAACAAGATCCCGCATAGGTATCCCAGCATCAGCCAGGGCCAAGGTTGCCGCATTTATGCATGCTGATCTTGTCCCTGGAGAACATTAAAAATTAGACAGTACAGGGAAATGCATAAAATAAGAGAAGTATACTAAATAGTTCATGCTGAATCGAAGGATCAATAATGGATCCTAGGTTACCTCCATCTGCTTGGAGAACTTGGACGAATATATCTATCTGCAAAACATAAAGAACATGGATTTAAAAAATAAAAAAGAGGTAAAAATTCCCCCTGCATTAGGTTGGAGTAAAACCTGAGAACGAGGCATGAGGCGTGTCAATATGCAAGCTTCCATTGTTTGGCGAATAACCAAAGATATCTCTGTGGATCTCCTGCATGTCACATAAAAATTGTTGAGAAAAATTTAATTGCATTCAGATGTATATTGACACCATAAGTCCTTTCAGTCCCACAGAAAAATGCATTTTCCTGAAAAGGATTTATTCATAAGGTCTTCCATAGATACAATACAATCATGAAGCTAAAACAACTGCAAAACGAAGAAAGATAATCCTAGGATCCAAGAGAGCTTCTAGAGCATCCAAGAAAACTTGGGATTAAGATATAATGATCCCATGCCAGTATATAGTATCATCTTAAAACACTCAAACTAAGTTTTGTAGTTCAAACAATCCAAGGCCTCAAATTTAAGATTTTGTTGTGGATCGTAACTTCAGTGGGCCTATAAGTTATAAGCATGAAATAAGCCACCACAAACACGGTCTTCCATTGGAAAGGGAAAGCCTTGAATTATTGTTTATATCCATTCTCATCTGACTACTTGCAGCATTGTCAAATAAATAGAAGACCAAGTAATGCAAATCTTTCACCACAAAAGATGCCAAGATTTAACCCCTTTCAGACAAGTGGGATAATTCATGCAATCAGCTTCTTGGCCTTATAAAAAATCCAGTGCCAGCATCAGCTAGATGATATCTAAATAGTCATCCAACTTACTATCGGGGACTCCTTTTGGGGTTCAGAATTTGGACCTCATTCCCGTTTATACTACATACTTTATTCGAGAAAATAATTTATTTAATTAGACGTCTTCAGCAGTGAGATGAAAAGATAAGTAAATGAAAACACTATAATGAGCTTGTCTGAACACAATACCTTTTACAGTAGATTTTTGTAGTGGTCTTCACTCTTCATATAAAATTGACTATTCATATGTATAATTTTTTCCTTTCTCTAACAACTCAAGCATATCTTTTATAAGTTAAGGCTGCATCTTGCGAGCCAAAAAGCCACGACTATAGACCATTCAAAATTAAGTAAACTAGCACGACAAATTCAGCAATGTCAAATTGGCCTAATCATGCTCCAAGCATGTAGGTACAGACTTCTCCAAATGTTACACGAGACTTGTACTCTTACAAGTGAGTTACCTGTCACCCTTTGGTTTCCTCATGCGATCTCCAGTACTGAAATTAGCCATGCTATACTCACACCGCACCTGGCAACATTATAAAGACATTAATTTAGAATAACGACTGAAGCAGCAAACCTATCATAGAATTAGTTGCAGAAGGTAGTTTACCAAAGCCTGGTCATTCATTTGTTGGCCCTTGTTTTGGACCTGAAAGATAGAACAATGGATTGAAAATGTCACTGATGGATAGATAGATAAGTAGTTATTCAAGTAATATTTCCTTCTTAATTTAGCTACAAGAACCACGAAATTTTCATATACAGGAGCAACTTCTTCTCGTCTGTGCATTTGTGAGTTCTCTTTCTTTTTCTTTGGGTGAAATGAACATGCAAACACATGACATCAACCAGCAGATAATGTAGTTAACAGATGTCAAGTAATAGAAAACTATCTTACTGCAAAAAAGGACCTAAACGTATAGTTCTATGAACATTAAGAAAATATACATATCTAGATAAAGATCGTTCTTCAGTAATTATAATTTGGCATCAGATAATTTTGGAAAAATGAGCAAAATACAAATGTTAACCCCCTTTTTATTATGCAATACTTACAGAGTAACAAAAGTGCGCCATTATATTTATAGCACATCAGTTTTTAAGACTAGTACATAAACCCAAAATTACGAAATACACAATTCCGCCCCTCAACATGGCTCAAATATGTAGATATATTCTCACCGAGGCACAAATAAAGGAAGTCTTGTTTGACCATGGCCGGATATTAATAATCAAGAAATGCACCATTCCAGCTAGATTCCATTACCATGGAAGTTCTACCTAAACATCCTATTTCAGTTAATGTGGTAGTTGATAACACTGCAATCCAATGAAAGAGACTGCATGTCACTAGCATATGCATGGTGTAAAGCCTCTTCTAAAATATAACGTCTCAGTCATTACGTGCACATCAGTGATCGGTCAGCTAGAGCCTGTAAATAGTTGGTAATATGAATAAATTGATGCATCAAAACAAACTTTATACGTTTTCAATTCACTTCCATAGGCATTATGCTTTAGAATGTTTACAAAAACTGCCTAGTGCAACACACTATGGAATGTTAATAACCCAGAAACTGTTCAATTAAACAATGTAAATAATGACATGGAAATACTCTACTATCAATGTTATATGAGTGATATAGTCAGAAACTAAGCCTTGAAGCTTTTTATAATTCTTTTATCTGAGGATTACCAATAACACTTACAAAAAATGGTACGAGTAAACTGAGGACTTTTAAGTGAGAACTTTTGAGGGAATCCAATTTATATTCACTTCTCCACAGAATGCATAATCTATTATGAAACAGCATACGAAGGGGATACCTACCTCTCGAGGACCATAGACTGCAGCAATGACTTTGGTGTTACCCATTTCAAAAGAAGCAGAACTGCCAGCAAATAATATGGGTCACAAACAAAAACCATCTAAAATTGAAGCTCATTGGAGGATGTTTGGCTAAGCTCATAAAAGAAGAAACCTACCTTTAATTTAAATATTAATTATTTACTTTTTAACTTTTGAGTTAACTTTTTAAGCTTAGACAGACATGCTAGTTCGTGCGAAATTTTAACGACAAATGTAAATTACCCATCAGCTTTCGCTACTACGCCTACTTCTGCACGAAGCTGCCTCATCTGATATTGAAAAATATATACATACATCAATTAAATGAGAAAGTAATTTCTTGTCAAGGTAAAAACCAAAAGTTAAAACAAAAGGTTGCAAAGAAATCAAAATTTGTGTATTAGAGAAAAAAGGAGAGGTACCTCCGTTGGGCGGCGACCGTCGAGGCGAAGGCCTTCGGGGCTCACGTACTCCATCTCCACCACACCACAACCACGCCCACGGAGGAGAAACTATAGAGAGAGAAGAAAGAGGAAGGGCGAATGTTTAGGTCTGGGGTTTTACCTGGGTTTTACTGGATTAGCAAGTTTTGAATTAATCGTTGGGTAATCAGGGAATTTATGTCATATGCCCTTAATCTAGCAGTGATCGAGCAAGTTAGTCTTAAACTTATAAAAAGACCAAATGGATCCTCAATCTTTCATTATTTTGCAAAACCGGTAGTCGATGCGGAAATTTATTCAATTCTTTACTGTCCGAAAACTAACCTCATTTAATTTTTAAATAATCTATTAAAAAGTTACGTATAATTTGGAGTTAAATGTTTCATTGGCCACTAAACTTTGTATTGTGTCACGACTTACTCACCTAACTTTCATAATTGTCTCGGTGGTCACCGAACTTCACTCCGTCCAACTTCATCACTCACCCACTTCAAACCGTTAACAGCCTCGTCTACGTGGATGACGGAAATCTTACTTGGCCGGTTAAATATCGCCAACTCATTGCGTGAATGTAATAGAAATCGTATATACCAAATAAGAAAGAAAACTTTCCCAAAGCAACCCTAAATCAGAG
>CAIGRQ010095253.1:0-12091 GCA_903798375.1 Fraxinus sp. D2006-0159
ATAAGATTATGAACAAAAGTGTGAACATATTCTGTGACTTGTGCCCTGACCATTTGAAAATAACTCGTGACTATTAAAAATGTGAAACATTAGCCTTATCATATTATCAATCATTATAAAAAAAAAATAACAATGTGTTGTGACTTGTGACCTGAGCTGTGACTTGTGACTTATGACTTATGATTTGTGACCTAGACTGTGACCAACTGTACAAAAAAATATGACGGAGTTGTCGTCGGAATATTCGCCGTAGTTGGAACTATTGTCAGAATCAGAGCAGTCGTCGGAAACGGTCACCGGAATAGTCGTCGGAATCGGAGCCGGAACGGTCGTCGGAATCGGGTTGCCGGAACGGTTGCCGAACGGTCGTCAGAAAGGCGGAGTGGTGGAGGTGGGTGGGTTAATTATATTATATATATATCTTTATATCTTTTTGTATATTTATATATATAAATAAAAAATATATAAATATATATATGTGTATGTATAGGTTAAAAATCTGATTTTTAAAATATGAAAAATGTTTTATTATTTTTGAAATGGTGTAAAGTAAAAGTAGGAGAAATGTATTTTTTCCTTTTTCAAAATTAACTTGTACTCCTCATTTTGGAGGCCCACGGTACGAAGTGCCCAGCACTTGGGCAGGTTTGGGGCTGATCACCCTGATCGACGGGTTTCTTCAATTTTTACAATAAAACTCGGAAGAAGGCCAAAAAATTTTGGCAAACGAGGCTACAAGAAAATCCACTGTCATTTCAAATAAATAAATGAAATAAAAGGAGAAATGTAGATGTTAACCTAGTTTAAAAGCACTAGATTCGACTGAGAGAATGGTGGAAAGGGTATTAACATTAGAGCTCGCACAACAATAATGAATTTGAATATTGCTTCGACTTAAAATTTAGACAAAATGCTTCTTAAACTATCGAACATCAAACAAGCTGAATGTACAATCTTTTTGTGCAGTAATGTTGACAGCCCTCTCACACGGGGCTGTGGCCAGCGATTGTGAGCCCCACTCCCATGTGAGAGGACTGTCAAAATGTATGTGTAAAAATGCTGTAGATATAACATTTCTCATCGAACATTAAAGATGTGACGTTGAAATCTAAAAAAGCACAAGAGGTCAAATAATCACTTACCAATCCTAGCTAAAAGTCTAGAAGGACGTCGACTTGGGACAAGAGTGTCCAATTTGAAGGACGTGTTGGTCAATTAACCTTATCTCGAAGATCTTTGCTATTCATTATGTACAATAAGAATAACCCATAGGATTAAGTGTAGACAAATTTATCGAGAACATTGTATACTTTCAGATATATTTGATAATATTTCATAAATAAATAAATAAATAAGAGAGTTGACCACGTATCATCTAATTTTGTTCAAAATAGAAAAAAATAGAACATATATTCTAGACCATACCTTTTATTAGACATTCTCGTATAATTTTCTTGTAATCATGAGGTACCATGCTCCATCATGTTCATTATGCCCTTGTTCGGTACATATTAGCTAATTAGTAGTTCATCAATTACACCAAAATATTTAGTTGTTGATAATACTTCATCCGTCCTATTCATATATGCTTGTTTTGTCTTTCACAAAAGAATCTTATTTAATGTTATTGGAAAAACAATTTTTCCCAATAACTTTCTCAGTTTACCCCTCATTTAATTATCAATAACTAGTAGTAAATTATTATTATTGAAAGTAGTAAAGAAAAAATGACATATTAGTAAATAAACAAAACAAAATATTCTTTAAAAAAAGACTATATAATTGAGACAAGAAAATAAGGAAAACAGACCTATATAAATGGGATGGATGTAGTATTTACTATTTATTACGATTCTTCATTCATTGAAGAGCTTGAGCGACTTTCGCTCTATGGATGCTTGACTAGAAAGAGTAAGCATACATTATTTTTATTTATTTATTTTCTTTTTGATAATTTAGCTCTTCTAGCAAATATTATTTGATAGGGTAATAATCCAACTATAAATTGTGTATGTCCATCTATGGTTTGGTTTTCTAAATTTTATTTTAAAACGTAAATTTGGAATAATTCATAATTTTTATATTTTTTAATTCTAAAGGTCTCTTACAAGTTACAATAGAAGAATATCCAAAATGCTTATAAATTTACTGTCTTTTACGAGCGATCTGAATACAATTAGATCGTTACATTTCCTTGCGACCCACCTTTTTTCAATTGGATGACTCTACATAATCAGTCTTCTATTGAAAGTAAGCCTCCCTATGTCGCATAGTCGGCAACGAGGGTCCTTCAAGACATATAGTGTTTACTCTGATTGAAATATCTACGGGTAGAACACATCCTTAAAACTGACTTGTAAAGCAAGGCGCCCACAGTGCTAATAAACCCACAAAACAAGTCTTTAACAAACGATTTCGGTACATCATTGCATCTTAATATTGAACCAGCGATTTCTTTTCTTTTCTTTTGTATTTCTTAGTTTTTAATTGAGAATGAGATTGAAGATTAGAAGGTGAAATTCACAGAAAAAGAGGCAGGCAGGTGAAGGTGAAAGTGAAAGTGTAAAAACCACCATCCATTTTGGAAAATAGAGCATTCCCATCCATCGTCTTAAATACCAATACATTGAATCAAGCATCCTTACCCAGTTACCATTCTTGCTTTTCTTACATTTTTTCAGAAGAATTTTTTAAAAACCGAAAAGGAAAATGGGAGGCTGATTTGGACATTTCCTATTACAGTAGATCATCAATTCCCAAATGAGAATTGTCAGTTACAACTCCAAATTCATGCCCCATGAAGAAAAGAAAACATATAAAATTGAAGAGATCATGGGTACTCTTAAAAGGACATTGTGTTATGATAATATTTACCTAACTGGGAGTACAAATGTAACATCTATGCTTTTAGGCCGGTGAACTACCAACCGCACCTTTGTCGAGCACGAGCAGTGTTTCATGCTGATGTTGCAAATTATTATATATATGTTCAGCCTGTCTTCTCGGATAGAATGGAGATGAGCTCATCTCGAGCTTTTTGAAGTGCAATCAACAATTTTTCAGGCTCATTTCCACCTGCCTGAGCAAAATTAGGTCGACCACCCCCTCTTCCACCACAAAACTTGGCTACTGGCCCTATAAACTTCCCTGCTTGAATTCCAAGATCAACCACTCCTGGAGTAAAAGCAGCAACTAAACTTACTCTTTTTTCACCTGGGCACGAGCCCAAAATCACCGCTGCTGGATTGTGCAGTGTATCCACTAAATACTCTGCAGCACTCTTCAATGCATCAGCATCAATATCATCCATGCTCTCAACTAGCACACTGGACAAAAATAGTTGTCAGAAGTTAGAAAATTTTGATCGACCAGGCTTGTTACGCTTCTGTCTCCAATGACTATGTTGGACTGACTTGAGAGATTAGGACTGTACTGCTATTGGAGATGGAAGGGGTGAGGCGATCCAATAACTTCGAAAAGAGTTTGGGATGCTACGATAAACTAATGAAACTGCCCATAATTTATACTTGTATGAATGTCTTTCAGTTACAAATGAAATCGGAAGACACTTGTTCTAACTATAAGTGTAGTGAGGTGATCTGTCTTATGCATATATGCATAAAAATTGAAGTAATCTTATAAGAAACTTATCGTCAGTGTGAAAATTGAAATAAGTTGGGGTCATACTTTAAATCAAGAAACTCAATTAAAGAATGGATACATATTACCATGGAAGAACATATTTACCTGATCTTTGTTGAAGATCCTACAGTAACTGCATTGCTAACGATGGTTGATGCTTTGTAAATGGCTGCTTTTGCACGTGCAGCTGAAACTTCATTTCTTGCCTCTCGCAGATCTTTCAAAATATTGTTTACTCTTGTTGTAACATCTTCAGCGTTTACCTTCAAAAATAATTTTTAAAGTACATACCACTTCAGAAAATGAGAATAACCTGATGCAAGAGAACCTGTTTTATGCAAAAACTTATTGTACATCTTTGTTTATGCCGTGATCTTTCAGATAGAAGATACATGGTTAGCTTTCTTTTGATACTTGGTTAAAAGGGTACATCTTTGTTTCCTGGTGAGCTCTATAACAAAGTAAACAATCACACATGGGAGCACAATAACGTGATGGTTATGAATATATGTGACTAGAAGTCCAAGTCTAGAATTTTCAGAAAATTAATGTGAACTAAAATAATACAAGTGGATAGACATCATAACTAGAGGAAGTATGCTGATAAGGCAATTTAAATTGAAAATATAATGAGAAGATCAGGTGGATATTATGAATTTGGTCACGTAGAAAAAGAGGTTCAACAAAAAGTTCCATATCAAGGGAAAGCACCCACAAAAAGCATACTTTGAGAGTGGAACACAGCTGCTTCATGTGGTTATCTCGGGCAATGACATACTCAATAAAAGCTTCACCAGCAACAGCTTCAATGCGCCTGATTCCCGATGCAATCCCTTGTTCAGAAATTATTTTGAAGCCACGTATTTCAGAAGTATTGTTGACATGGGTGCCACCACATAGCTCCATAGATACACCGGGAACCTCCACAACACGTACCTGTAAAGTTTCATTAAGAAGAAGGTGCATCAAATAAAAAAATCACAATCTAGGGATATATGCATTTTTCCAGTTAAGTTCAAGATGGATATTAATACGTGAAAGATAAACAAATTTCTCTACATGGACCCAATATTTCAGCACACCAAGAAAATGTAGCTTATTCACTTTCAAAGAAATGTATATAGATTCAAAACCAAACAGCAATTCCAGTGACAGTATCCGTTCTCTTCATCCGCCATCTTGCATTTAGTATCATGGAAAAATAACATAAATAATAGCAGCAGTATATACCTCTTCTCCATATTTTTCACCAAACATTGCAATAGCCCCTGCTTGCTTTGCATTGGTCAATGGCATGACTTTTGACTCCAGAAGTGTTGCATCTCCGATCCATTTATTGACCAGGCCTTCAATTTCAATAATCTCATTGTCTTTAAGAGCTCGATGGAAGTTGAAGTCAAACCTGAGGCGATCAAAAGCCACCAATGAACCAGCTTGAGATGTTTCCTGGCCTATTACTTTCTTAAGTGCAGATTGGAGCAAATGTGTTGCGGTATGATGGACCTGGAAAAATTTGCAAATGAATGAAGTGTCTCAAATTAGAGAAACATTCAAATCAAACTATATCTTCAATTCCTATCCTTATTCACCATCACAATATATTTGGGAAAATGTTTTGAAAAGCATAATATGAGGTATAATGTCTTAAAATGTATTGCACGCCATGCAGGCTTTGGTAGCTCATATACCAATTTCATATAAAAACTGATGGCTTCATGGATGAGTCTCAAAAGTTGTACCTTCGCCCGTTGCCTCAGGTTTGCATCTACTTCAGCTTCAACTTCTTTGCCAACATTGATAACACCTTCTACGACGGTACCTTTATGAACAAATATGTTACCAAGGGATTTTTGGACGTCTTTTACCTCTACGACAGCTTCCTTTTTTCCAGCCTCAGTAACATACAGAAAACCATGATCTCCAATTTGACCCCCTGACTCAGCATAAAATGGGGTTCTGTTCAGCAACACTTCCACTTCATTTCCTTCGGAAACCTGCATTATAGGTTTACCATTCACTAACAGACCTTCAACAACTGCTTTGGTAGAAAGGAGGTCATAACCAATAAATTCTGTATCTGGAATATTTTCTGTTAGTTCTGCACCATCTTCAACTGCAAGTTTAACTGTATTATGTGCAGCCTGAGATTGGCGTTTTTGGTTCTCCATCTCTACTTCAAAACTATTCATGTCTATACTAACACCACGTTCATCAGCGACTTCCTTTGTTATCTCCACAGGAAACCCGTAAGTATCATAAAGAAGAAATGCATCCTTGCCAGACAGACAAGGTAAAGTCCCATTTTCCTGAGCAATGGACAATGAATCCACCAACATTTGTTCCAGAAGTTTCTCTCCTCTCTCTAGTGTCAATACAAAACGCAGTTCCTCCCTTTCCAATTCCTCAAGAATGCGGGAAGCTCTAATTTTTACATCTGGATCTATGTTGGTGCTTAAATTAATTACTTCTTCTGCAAGTATAGGCAAAAATGCACCTTCAAGGTCCCCCATACCATCCCCCTTTATACCAAGCAACCTGCCAGTTCGAACTGCCCTTCGGATGAGACGCCTAACTACATACCCCCTACCAATATTTGATGGAAAAACTCCATCTGAGATAAGATAGACTATTGCACGCATGTGATCTCCAATTATCTGAATAGGAAGAGATTCAGGTGAAGAGAAAAAAAAAAATTGAAAAATAAGTTAATCAGTTCCTCCAAGAAGAAACTTAAAAAAAGTGACAATTCTATGATTGCAACTTACTTTAAGGTTTGTTTTTTTAGATTCATCTGCAAGAGTGTATGATATATTCGCCAAATTTGAGGCCTTCTCAATGATGGGAAAAATCAAGTCCGTTTCATAATTATTCTCAACCTGCAAAAGAAAATAGAAAGATGAAAAGAGTTTTCATATAAAATGACCTATTGAGTGAACTAGATGGTAGTTTGACAACAAATCAAATTTAAACATAGATCATTTTGATCCCTTGATACCAGTTCCTTTGAAGCCAAATAAAAACAATTTTGGCTGAGTAGGCATTAGCAATACAGACTCAATATAAAAACTATCTCCAAATAAGGCACCGTATCTATATAATTGTGACAAACTAGTTGCATTCCTTCCATAACAAAGAATATAGTGGGGAAAAATTTACATTTTGAAGAATGCGAGCCATGCGCTCTAAGCCCAGCCCAGTATCTATGTTCTTCTGTTTTAAGGGCTCAAGTGAACCATCATCTTTTTTGTTGTATTGCATAAAGACTAGGTTGTAGAACTCTATAAATCTTGCATCATCTCCAAGATCCTGTTATCCATCCAACACGAAAATTAAAATCGTAAGTACCAAAAATATTTAGTTAAACAAATAATATCAAAAGCCAAATAAGAAACATTTAACAAAATGCCAAAATAATGAATCAAGATATGAAATTCAAATCAGACGAAAAATTCAAACTTCTTCTACTAATATCAAATGCTTACAATATCTGAAATTCCTCTCTCGGGATGGAAATCATAATAAATCTCAGAGCAAGGTCCACAGGGACCAGTTGCTCCACTGGTCCAGAAGTTGTCATCTTCCCCAAGTTTCTTTATACGGTGTGCAGGAACACCTACCTGAAAGAAAGAATAATCAAGTAAAATGAAATGCTCACATTTTCATGTAAGCCTATTAAAATTCATTTGTAAAGTAATTGCCATGAAAACTCATTTGGCTTGTAAAGAAAGAAATTGATTAAGCTTAATTAATGGCCTACGACTAGGATGCTTTCATGACCACATCGCAAGCACAAAGAGATAGTTAGCATGTTTGGGTGGGCTTATATCTAAAAAGAAAGCCAAAAAGATGGCTTATTTTTTAGAAATAAGCCCACCCAAACATGCTCAGAGTCTGGTCACTAGACATGTATCTCTTCACTGGAAGGTAAGTGGAGATATTAACCAATTCTTACTGAAAAATACATCTATCAATAATCACAACAAAAAGAATATTCGTGGACAGATACATGTGCGATGAAGGTATATCTCCCATCCCATGAAAATATTGGACATTAAAATATACACAAACTCTTTCTACTTACCTCATTGTGCCATATTGCAAAAGCTTCGTTGTCATCTTTATAAACACTAATCCATAATCTGTCAGCTGGCAGTCCGAACCTATATGTCACAACTCTACACATCAACATAAGCTATAATATTTATACCAAGACAATTCTATATTCAGGGCATAAAAGTGCCCAATCTGAAAACCACATTGCAGTTTCTTTCTTTTTTTTCTTCAGTTCAATGTTGACGATTCCAATATTACCCACTGATGGGATTAACTCAATTATGATAAATGTAATAACAGTTAGAGAGCCATTACACTGTGGGCCTTATTTTATTTAATAATTTATCCTCCAACCCAAAATTATTCTTTTGCGGCTCTTCAAATCTTGAGGGTCGCGAGAACCCTGTAGGTCCAGTTCTCCTATATGGGGCCATACCGGAAGAAAAAATTGAGATTGTGTCCCACATTTATCTCCTTCATTTTACCTGATTAAAAATGGTTTTTGAGGAGTAAACACAAAGCTTATATTATGGGTCTTTGAATTTCACTTAGCATAGCTTTGTGGTGGAAATTAATCTAATTATTTGAGGATCTGAAGGAAAACTATTTTTCCAGTTGAGAGGTCAACACTTTCCATGTCTCATAGGAAATACAATGTAAACAAACGTACGGAGACAAATATCAGGAAATACAATGTAACACTAGTAGCGTTTCTGTCATTTGTATTTGAGTTCTCCCATTTGTATCACAGTGAGCCCCCTTTACAAATTAGAATATGTGTGCAAAAAGAAAGTTTCTTTAACAAATTGAGTTTTCAACTTCTGCAAATTGTTTCATTATCCTGCCCAGCTGCCCCATCCTCCAAACAAAAAAAGTAAATAAATGAAAAAGTAATCTGTTAAGAAATATGCATCAAATACAAATTGGAGGTGACATAATTTGCAATAAGGCCTGTTGAGCATAAGCAGTAGGTAAGATAGGCACAAACCTATCAGGAAAAATCCAAACAAGAAACTAGGTCTTTTCCTAATAAATTTATGGTCAACTACACGAATCCTTTTCAAGGCTCAGTTCAATTCATTATTGCATTCTTCGGAAGATCCGAAACAAATAGATCCTTAGAAACCACAATGGATTATGTTAGTTTTGGTCGACCCTCCCTCTTAGATCTACTAACTCGATAAAGAGGTGCTATTTTTGTCTATGAAAGATATTGCTAAACCACCTAAGTCACTATTCTATAAATTATCCTCAGTCAATATTACCTCCACCTGTTAAGGTAACCTTTTTGCATCTTATGAAATGAGTCATGGATAAACTTGTAAGCATATCTTAAGATTAGGTTCCACATACATATTTTTCGTTAATAACATAGTTTTAGTTAATGAGACTAGGAAGGCATTAAATCATAAATTCGAACTCTGGAGAAATACTTGTGAACCTAAAGCTTTTGAGTTAACTAGAACTAAGACAGATTACATGTAATGTCGTTATAGTAATAGTATAAGGATTACAATAGAGTCACTATAGAGGATTGTGTTGTCCAGAAAGGTGATTGCTTTATATATTTAGGCTTGATCAATAATAAGGAATAAAGGATTGAAGCGGATGCAATCATAGAACTATAGCGGCTTGTATGCAATGGAGAACCGCTACACAAATTTTATATGACGGGAAGATTAGGTTAAAATGTCTGTATCCCGAACTAGTTATTAGACCTCCGCTGCAATTTTTCCATTTAAATAAGTGATAATATAAAGCTTATATTAAAGTTGATACATACTCCAATGTCGAAAGCTCCCAGGCCCATTTGATAGCATCTTGCTTGAAATAGTCTCCAAAACTGAAATTTCCAAGCATCTCAAAGAATGTCTGATGTCGGGAAGTTCGACCAACATTTTCGACATCATTAGTACGTATACATTTCTGAGAAGTTGCAGCACGAGGCACTTCTCTGGGCACCTGAACAACATGAGTTGAGGGGGTCAAACTATAAATCAAAACCAAAAGCTGCCCGAACTCACAAAATTTGTTGCTTGACAGTTCAATTGTCCATCTGATATAATTTAGAGAGAGCAGTCATAATTCTTAATAGATTGGGGAATAGCTCTACATTTTCCCATTGAGATCTTCAGTAAAATTTGGCAGTTAAAAATTTCATTTCTTTTGGTGGGAATAACACACTGATGAAGCATCAAATGAAATGGAGAAGAGAACATATAAAGATAAAGTTTACCTATGTGATATTGCTAATGATCATTGAGCCTAATAACATTGCCTAAGGCCATTAAACTATGTTCAGTGGTTTCTTTCTCAAATGAGCACACAAAAAGGCAAGGAGGTCCTTAACACGAGGAAGGGAGATATCAATAAAAAGCACTATTCTATAGGAAATATCCAATTATGAAGTTTGTGATTACTAAGTTCACACAAATTAACACCCCATACAAGCCCAGAAAAGGAAAAGGAGAAGAATGAGAGAGAGAGAGAGAGAGCACATAGGGAAACGAATTTGTGCAATTGATTTCTTTCCAATAGACAATACACCTTCAACTAGAAATAAAAGCCGAGGAGGCACTTATTGCACCTTGCCAAGAAATATAGGCTTGAACTGAAGCATTCCTGCAATTGTCAACAAAACTGTTGGATCTTCTGGCACAAGAGAAGCGCTTGGAAGAATCTTGTGACCTTTCGAAGCATAAAAGTCAAGAAATCTTTGACGTATAGCATCACCACTTGCAGGAACATCCTTTTGCTTATCCTCTGCAAGTTCCTCAGTCAAGGCTTGTGCCGACGCTGAATGAAAATGTTATTTACAATTCTTATCTTCACCGGCTGAGAAACAATAGGAATTTCTCACCATTAACTATTTAAACATATTTACCTCTTGAAGTGAATGGTACCTGCAAAGATACTTTCGCCAGAGAATTCCTATAGCACAAGCTATTGGGATACATAACAGCTAGAGTTTGCATGAGGAAACCTGCATGGTCCCTGCAACCTTTATTTTAATATTTTAAGCGTTAGATGCAGCACAAGAAAGAAGGTCTATTATAAAATTTCATACAAAAATAAAGATATAGAAAAATGATTCAGAATGCTGTGGTGGATAAATAAAACGACCACATGTAAAATTTGTTTTGGCAGTAATCAAACCCTTGGCATCTATCAAAAGGATTTTAAAACTTGACTTAAATTTTTTACCTTCAGTTTGAAATAATAGTACAGCGAGAAAAAAATCTTAATAAAAAATATGAATATACCAATTGGAGTGATGCCTAAATAAATCTTAATAAAATAGACTGAGGCTAAAGTCAGCAAGAGGATGATTCCTATACAAACATACTGAAAACCCAGATTAATTTGACTACTTAAAAACCAAATAGCTAAATATCATTAGATAAAATCCAGGAATTATGAATTACACCAAGTAGAAGTAGATTAAATTAATACTACAAGATAAGTAAAGAAAAACTTGATAAGCTCTGCATATAATGCTAACAATGATTATAAGCCTACTAAATAAGAAATTACTTCAACAAATCAAACGCCAGAAAATTCCAAATTGAGAAAATAATAAAAAGGGCAGAAAACCAACACTGATTACCGATTCAAGAAAAGAGAAAGAACACATCCATTCCAAGAAAACGCACTCTAGCATCAAAATTCATCTGAAAAAGATATACCCAAATGCTAGAAACAAGATTACCAGCAGAAGAAGTAAAGTGGAATCTTGGGTGGGACATTGAAGTTGGGAATGGGACCAGAAATTTGGTGCCATATCTGGTATGTACAGAGTAGGGAAGCTTGAAGCCCGCCATGGCTACCCCTCTCTCGAGCAGTGAGCGTGTGTACTATGAACAGGTAAATTGACCGTTATGTAAGTTGGAGCAGAGAGGGAGGGAGGAAGAGAAGGATAAGCTTTGTTGGGGTATCCACTCTCCACATGATTATTTAATTAGTCCAACTCGAGTTAAATGTTTCATTGGCCACCGAACTTTGCTTTATGTCACGACTTACTAACCAAACTTTACAATGCTTTCCATTGGCCACTCAACTTTATGTTTGTGCACTCCATTACTCACCAAACAGATTCTATTAATCTCTTCGCCTACGTGGATGACGGAAATAATACGTGGCATTTAACTCCGTCAATGAGACTCCAACGTGGAGGACAAGTCATAAAATTGTGTCTCACCAAACACCCCTTTAAATTCCTTAACCAAATCATTCACTCCCTGTCACATAACCAACCCAAACGAAATGAACTGGAAAAAGAAAATTCCCAATGGGAGACGAACCCTAAGCCCCAAATCGACGCTCCCTAAATCCGAACGTGAAGCCGTGGCTGCCTGAAGAAGTTTAACAAGGTCTCGCATCTTCTCTGGCCATCAAT
>CAIGRQ010095286.1:0-11681 GCA_903798375.1 Fraxinus sp. D2006-0159
CGCGGATTAAAACTGAACCAAACCGTAAATAATGGTTTGGTTTGGTTTGGAAAATTCCAAACTGCATGAAATGGTTTGAGTTGAAAATATAACACAAACCGCCCAAATCGAACCGTGTTCACCCCTACTCATTACTAGGTACCGCCACATGACCATCTTAACTAAGCCGTGGACCCAATCCAACTGAACCATTGAGCCGTCCTCTAGGTAGAACGAGGCCCATGTAATTCCGAGGCCCTTCATTCCGAGGCTCTAATATCATCCAGGGCCCAAGTACCTCCTAGGTCCGAGGCTCCTCATCTAGTGATGGCCCATGTGCAAAAATTGAACTCATGATGAAAATCTTATTCGAATGATTGATGTGAGATTTGTTAAAAGTGTATTTGTGTCTTGTCTTATCAATGTAAGAGCATTAAATGCTTTGAAAAGCTAGGAAGGTCAACTCGATGACTAGGACTTGATGCTTCAGCCGAGGAGATAAATTCACGTGTAATTTGATCTAATGGTCTCCATTCCATTTGTAACACTATAAATACCCCCAACATGTAATACTTGAAAACTAATGCAATTCTAAATACTTGAAGCAACACATTTTACTATCTCGTACAATTATATTACAAATACAAATCTTGTTCTTATCAATTTATATATTATACAATCGTGTCCCGGAAACTTTGCCGGAACCCGAACGAAAACGTCTCGTGTCGTTGAACTCTTCCTAAGTTCAAATATTAGAGTGATCTCGACTGTTGATCTGCATTAACGTGTTAGACCTAGCTCACGTATGCACGAGTGAGTCCAGCATCTGTTGAGTTCGTTTTTTGAGGTCAACATGATCTATGAAATATTTTCATAAAGTTTTAATGTGGTTGTTTGATTTTTATCGACATAGAGATAAAGTACTTTAAACCAGTCAATTAGGGTTAATTTTGTTCGAGAGAGATAATTAACTAAATTAGAGAATCGAGTATAACATTGTAAATGAGTAATTTGTAAATTGACTTGTCAAAAAATTAATTAGTTGACGGTTAAGCAAAATCATAAATCACAACCACGTTTTCATTTGAAATTTCTAAGATTTTTATGTTTTCTTATTTTGTAGATTTTTAGTCAACTTTCACATTTTAAAATCAAAATATTTATTGTATATGTGTTTCACTGCTAGAATTAAATTAATTAAAGTTGTGTAATTGAAAATAAAAATTTCTCGAGTCATTAACAACTCGGACTCAAAAAGTTCACTTTATTACTTGAACGCGATCCGTGCACTTGCGATTTGTACTTTCTTAACGAACAACAATAAAAATGTCTTTTCACACATGAACATGTACTAAACAAACATAAAAATAAGTTGTTTGACGTACAAGTAATGATATAACTTCAAAATAATACAACAAATTATAATTCTAAGAGCAACAAATAGTTGTCCGAGTAAAAACTAGTCATATTGCGTACTATTCTTCAATCTCTTCCGAGCACTCTTAGCGTAAGGAGTTCGAAAACATTTATCGTAAGATATATATTCGTTGGTAATAATTCTAAATTAATTAACATTCACATTAATTTATGTATCGTATTTATCATTCATTTTCATTTATTCATTTAGAGTGTGTTTGGTGCATGTTTGGTGCACATTAAAATTAGAGAATGCATTTTTTTGAAGTGATGTGTGTGGTTGAAAAAGAAGGAAAAGTTATTGATGTGATGGAAAATATTATTTTATTGAATAATATGTGGTTAAAAATGAGTAGAAGAATGAGAATGAAAAAAATAATGTGGGACAAACAGGGCCTTAATTATAATTCTGATACTCATATTCAAGAATGCATTGCACTATTTACGTGCATGTATATTAATTAACATATATTTTCATAGACTTACATTTATCTCATAATTATATAAAAAATGATAAATAAATGTTCAAATATTATATTCACGATACTTATAAAGTATTTTAAAATAACGTGTTGCTCACGTATACTTTGACTAATTTTTCAAAAAAAAAATAAAAAATTCACTATTTAACCCCTATTTGTTGTCATTATTTTTCAATAGGGGCGCGGGTGTTCATTAAGACACGCCAGTGTTTATATACCCATAGCATTTTCCATTTTTCTTTAATCCTTCTAAACCTGCCGTTCTAACAGTGAGTGAGAGATAGAGAACGGCGCGAGAAAAATGGGGTGGGTCGGAGAGCAGATCGATTCAATCAAATCTCTACAGTTCAGACAAGTCCTCACGCAAGCGATTAGCCTCGGTTCGTTAGTTAATCCTTTCTATCAATCTGTATCTGTGTTTGTGTTTTTTGACGCAGGCTTAGGTTTTCGTGAAATTTGATTATATATATATATATGGGATTTCAGAGTGAATTCGATTTATTTTTCACATTCAATTATTATTTGTTTTGAGTTTGGATTTTGGCTTTAGTTTTCCACGGGGTTAGATTGTGAATTTAAAACCCCTATCCGCTTTTGATTCAAAGTTTATAAATTTATGATGTGTTGTTATAGTGCTATGGGATATTTGGATAACTAATTAGATGTGTAATAAAATAAAGGAAGCTCTTTTAGGCCTCATTTGAGATATTATTTTGCATTATTACTTTTACAATTTAAAATTATTGGGTTATTCACATTGAAATACTGGGGCCATGTATTAAATGATTTATGTAGCCAAACCTTGTATTTTAAACCGCATTGTACAAAGGATGGCGATGTCAATTTACAAATCACTAGAGGTGATTAACCAATGCCAATGGTGGTAGCTCTGCTTTATTCTGCTATGAACATTACAAAGATTCTAGTTCCTGGATCTTATATCGAACATATAGTTTTTATTTTGAAATCCCATTTCCAGGCCATCACCATTAGTTGTTTATGAATTGACTCTTGGTGTTACGGAATGTTGATTATTTTTTGTGCACCTTCAAAACATATTATGTTTCTTTTTCACACCTTATAGTTTTTCATCTTTCTAGAGGGGTTTTTAGACGCTACACCGGAACATATACGATGCTTCAATTGCCCCTATAATTAGCAACATTTTATAAAGCCAAATGTAATCTCTAAGCAGTTCATTAGATTAATAGCACAGACAATGTGGCCCATTTTCCTTAATGTGAATTTCTTTTCTTTTTTTCTTTTTTCCCTTTTATTTCATTTCATTTCATCTCTGTGAAGGGTCAAAACCATTTTCGTAGTTTTTATTCTGTCACTGTTCTTGACAAGCCGTTTACATTTTCTTTCAGGAATGATTGTAACATCTGCACTTATTATATGGAAAGGGTTAATGTGCGTAACTGGTAGTGAATCACCAGTTGTTGTTGTGCTCTCTGGAAGCATGGAACCTGGCTTTAAAAGGGTGAGTTTGTCAATAGCTTATATCACTTCTTCCTGCACAAATGTGATGTTGCCAACTAGTTTCAATGGATCTGGCAGTTATCAGCATCTAACTCTCGAAGGGATTCATGTCATCCCAAGTTATATATGTTAGTTAATTGATTATATGTGTGTGTCATAATAATTGATTCTTATCCGCCATGTAGTTGATTAATAACATCGCTAAGCACCTCTCTTTCTTGGAGTTGATAAAAAGCATAAGTCAAAGAGTATCCATTGTGTAAATCGACTCGTACTCCATGCTATATTAGAGTTATACTTTTTATGACTTCACTATTTAGTTAAATTCCAATTCTTTTTAATTTCTTCTTTCACAGATTCATTAAGAGTTGTTATTAAATAATCAAAGGATCGAATCTTATCAGTATATCTCTACACATACTTCCTTGCATATTTGTGTTGCTAGGTTTCATATGTTTCTTGTTTTGTTACAAGATTTCTTACTTCCTGCTCTCCAAGTCTTGTAGACCGTCAATTGCTTTCGATATTAATCATTTACTTCTGTGCAGGGCGACATCTTGTTCTTACACATGAGCAAGGACCCTATTCGTGCAGGGGAGATTGTGGTGTTTAATGTTGATGTACGTAGTTCCAAATCTTATTTTGTTTTGAGTACCATTTTTTCTCACTTTATACTATACTATTCTTTATAAATTTTCTTGGTCAACACATGGCTTATTATTTGATAGTTCATGGACCAATGTTCCCATATGGTATTAAGACAATGGGAAAAGTAATATATTTATGGATAAATTCATTTTTTTCAGTAAATGTTTAGTGGAAAATAAAGTTCATTTAGCACTAGCAGTAGAGCAAGTAACTTGAAGTATGAGTTCCTGTAACCATTGTTTTCTTACTACTTACTAGAATTCATCACCCACTTTGTGCATGCTCAACAATCTAAAAGGTTCAAGTTTAAATTAAAATTTATTTATTTATTTGGTAAAAGATAAGTGTTTGCAGTTCCTTTAAATTTAATGAAAAGAAAAAGTATGGCAGTGTTTTTTTTTGTAGCAAGGGTTATGTGTTGGGGGGTGGGGAAGTGTATCTTATGTGAAAATGTTTATGTTGTTTGATTCATGTCACTAAACTTGTGTAAGGAAAATAGAGATAATTTATACTAATATGCTGGTTCTTTCTGTAAAAGAATATAGTTTAATGCCTGTATAATAAACGGGATAGTTTTGCATGTTTGAAAGGAAATATATGTTGTGTAGCTAGATATCTACAAAATATACATGTTTATGGTTGAAAATGATGACAGAGGGAAAAAACGCTACAACCCTCTCTTTTACCAGTAAATAGTTTTTATGTTATATGAAAGTGGAAATATATTGATTATTGAAAGTATTTTATGAAGTTATAACTTTTGGACCACTTCCATTGATGAACAATAAACAACTTTGCAACAACTGTAATAGAAAAAAATAATGCTACTTACAATTCACCTCCAGCCTATTTGTTTTTGTATTACAGTTCTAGAGAAGGACCATATTTATCATTTGTAAGGAAAATTATCGATATACCAGGGTTAAAATCTTACATCAAGGTAAATAAGATGCTATAGGACATCTGCATGTACTAGAGGAGTGAGTCAGAATATTTACTAAGTAGAAAAGGGTGTTCTAGTGGAATGAATCAAATTCCTGTTTATAAATATACGGACAATCGGAGGTTAACTCTGAATGGTAATCGAAAAATAAGGATTTGCACCTTAAAGAATATTCAGCATGAGATGCTTAAAGAGAAGGATGATAAAAGAAAATAGAACACCCGCAGAACTAAAATGGTTATATGAATGAAATAGTTGGAAGGAGATTAATAGAGTGAAATAGTTGGAAGGAGATTAATAGAGTGAAAATTATGAAAAAGACTGAAGAACTCAATGAGGACTCAAAAATTCAATTATGACTAAAAAGTTGATGTGCTGACTGCTGATCTTTGACAGTAATAGTGGATGTTGAATATAATTGACGAAAGAGATGCATGATAAGTCAAAACTTATCAAAATTAGAAGGGGAAGATGAATGGATTAACTGGAGCAGATTAATTGAGCAGAAATTGATTAAGAATTGTATCCAGTGAAGTGGTTCTAGCCATTGCAATATCTTTGGAGGACTATATTCACATAGCCTTACCTCTACATACTGGGAGGATGTTGATGGAAAATTGACTCGGAATTTGTTGAATGAATTGATCCATAGTTGTAGTGATTTTTTTCCTACTTGGACCCGGAATTCTATTGTGCCATTTTATCCTTTCCGGGTGAGCAAAAAACTAATGTATTGATCAAGACTAAAACAAAACTAATTACATTGGCATGATCGTTGCTTAAAACATGGTTTCCTTGTTATCATGTACACGTACCCAACCTTTAAGTTTGAAAAGTTGTTTCATTGCTTATCAATTGGCTCTAAAATCAATATTTGAGCTATGGGCCGATTCTGTAGCAGGAATAGGGTTGACATTGTTAAAATATCAATGAACTTTAGATGTACTTGTGGATTTAAGTGAAACGATCGACATTTGATGGTTTTAGTGGATGTGGTGCCTTGACATTTGAATGAGTTGAATGTCATCTATCTGATTGAAGAAGCAAGTTCAAAAGAATTGCTTCGGAATTGAAGAAGCAATTGTTCTGAATTCAAAACATCCACTCTTAATACGAGCTCCAGGATTTTAACCTAGAAAGAATTTTCCAAATGCTTTCATCGGTTAGATATCATGTTTTTGCAGTCTTTTTACTGACGAGTATATTTCTTTCTTTTCTCTTTGTGACAGGGGCGTGAAATTCCTATTGTCCACCGAGTCATTAAGGTAAGCATGTTAGTGAATATTTTTTTCCCATTTTTTCCTCTTTACATTTGTATGTCTTCTTGGGACTTTGGTAGTGCTGAATTTCTGTTAATAAAAGAACTAAATAGAATTTTTTTTGTTGTAACGAGTGATTGGAAATGCTGGTATGTTTTTCTATATTGGATAAGTGGGAAAATGATGATGAGAGAAGGCTAGGAAGGAGAAGAAGGAAACAGCAAACTTACTACAATATGTTACCTTTTAAATAATGCTGAAAAGAAACTGGACATAGGAAAGTAGGAAACAGTGGGTGTAAACACATGAAAACTCTTTTTTTCCCCCACAAGATTACAGTAATATTATTGAGCCCTTAAATTTCGGAGTAAGTTCTACTATTTCTACTTATTAGGAAGTCTGAAGGTGTGGAACTAGTCGATCTCTCAGCTAATCTAATTCAGCAACTTTGCATTTGCTTTGCATTCTCGTTGTCTATTGTTCTAGTCGCATTTAGTCAGTGTAATTTTTTGGTAAAGCAGTTTGACATAGAAGATTCAGATAGTAAAATTTCCAATATGGCATCCAATATTAAATTGAAATGTGTTGACTGTGTCCATTTACTCCTGTTGGCTATTTAACATTAACAGAGTCTACATCTTGCTCTGTTGAGAGAGCTCTAAGGATGAAGGCAGATGACCAGCATGGTGTAGGTTATTTTATCTTTCCGACAAAATTAGCTCAACTCATGAGGGAATACAATTTAAGATGTAAAAACTAGGGATCCAAGTCTGCCCTAGTCCTGAATAGAGAGAACAATTCTTTGCTGAAACTATAATGATATTGGAATACTCTTCTTTTAAACTCTCACCTAATAATTTGTTTCAATTCAATGGGAGTTCACTTTCAGAGGTGTCATGACATATGTTATGTTGCACCAACACCCAAACTGGCTGCAGAGGTTAAAAGTTAGTCCACTTAACACATTTTTCTTGTTATGCTTGCCGTATAAGAGAAGTTATTTAATCTTCCTGTTGTCTCATTTTTCTTATTCTTCTTACTACATTTAAACACAATGTTGTTCTTTTCTTTAGGTTCACGAGCGCCAAGACACAGGAGAAGTTGATATCCTGACAAAAGGTACCATATGTTTGAATTATTAAATTATGCAGTTGTATCATTGTTATTGAGTAATATTTGAATCAATTTCAACTTTAATGCGTTTTAATGCTAAATTCAATTTACAATCGATTTCCTTCAATGCATCTGTCAGACATGACCACTAGTTATTTATGTGATTCTGTGTTTGATGTTACAGGAGATAATAATTTTGGGGACGACAGGCTTCTGTATGCTCACGGTCAGCTCTGGCTGCAAAGGCATCATATCATGGGAAGAGCTGTTGGGTAAGTTGAAAGCTGGAAATGTTCTTGCACATTTTTATATTAGGCGGGCAGCTAGTTTCCTGTGTTTTTAAGTTCTGGTTATATGATAAAACGGTACTTATTTTTTCAGAATAATTGACCAACTTTTTGTAGTTTATGATGAATAATGAACTTTTAAGTCTCCTGACATGTAGTCAGGAAAAAACTCGAATCCAGATGAACTTAGTCTAAGTGATAGCCCTTCTCTACAACACTCGTAGACATATATTTGCTATGTGCGACCCAGCCAATTAGTTTTACCCCACAGGTTTTTAATACTAATACCATAAATAATTCCAATGGGTATGGTATGGTAGGGAAACAACCACTATTCCATAAAGACACTATTATGATCTTGCTTTAGAAAATACTAGCAATGTTCTCGAACTAAATTGACCTAGTATTGTCAATAGTAGCATCTTTTCAACCCCGAGGGATTGGTCAATTGGTCAGGCCTTGGGTTTGCTCCTCAATGGTCGCCAATTTGAGTCCCTTCAGGCCACTGAGGTGAGTATCCGACCGTACACTTCAGGGTCATGTGGGATTAGTCGAGGTGCACGCAAGCGGCACGGATATCCACGGTTATCAAAAAAAAAAATAAAAAAATAGTAGCATCTTTTCAAGAACTTCCATTCTTTCTAAATTCTCAACATATTTTGTACTTCAGAAAGAAATCAATGATCGATGGCAAGACAGTAGGTTCCCTGGAGACTGCACAACAAAACCCATCTAATTCACTAGAAAGCAATTGGAGCACAATTTACTTTTTCCTTTACATCTCCAACACACAACACAAAAAATTGGGAATAAAGACTCTTGCCATCTCCACATGGAGAAAGCACCTGAGATTGAGTTAGTGAGGAGAAAAATGCCTTAATGAAAATAGACCAGGTTCCCTAAACTGGGGAAGACGAAAATAGAAGAGCCGTAAAAGATTTTTTGATTCTGCAAGATCATTTACATCTCTGGAATACTCAGATTAAAATTAGCAATTTAACCGTGCCACCAATAAATAATGAAAAACATGGAGCCATATTAAAACAAACTGGTGTCAAGTGGAGTAAGGAGGCATTTTCTCCTAACTTAATCATTCCCTGGTGTTTTCTGCTTCCTTGTTAGTCATTTTAGTCCGCCACGAGCCTATTAATGCCGGCCCAACAAAACTACATATCTTAATATGACAGTCCATGGGAGTGTGAGATTGTGCTACACCTGTGTGGAAAGGGTGTTGGATGTGGTGGGCCAGCTCACTTCACACCTGTAAATAGGATATATGGTGTAACTATGATGAGCTTCTCAAGCTGGGCTGTAGGTCATTAAGGTTCGGCAGTTATAAATTAGCATAAATAATACTTGTTCTTAATCATTTATTTTTAGGCACTGAGCCTGAATGAGCTTTCTAAGCAAATATGAGGTGGTTAAGCAGCATGATTCATTCACTTGAGTTCTTATGCTTACAGTCTTCATGAGCAAATTGGAGTTGAGTTCTAATAGGTTACTAGCATCCAAATATATTCTGATCTAGGATTATTGTGATTCCTGTGAATATAAGTGTGACGGTGAAACTTATGAAATCTAGGATTATTGTCATTCCTGTGAATCTAGATGTGATGGTGTCAAACCTATGAATTGAGATATTGATTTTTTGACTACCTGTGTCTTTTCCAAAGGTTATCTATTTCTTTCCCGTTTCTAATAATTTTGGTCATTTAAACTTTAAGCACATTGCGGCCAGACCTCTGACGTGCTTGGACATAGGTTACTAGTTAATGAGCAGCGTTAATGGCTTTACATGATTTTATATTGTTACTTTCTCATTATTCTGAAGTCTGATGCATCATCTGCTCTCATGTTTCTATCATTGCAGATTTCTGCCCTATGTAGGTTGGGTGACTATAATAATGACCGAAAAGCCTATCATCAAGGTCAGCTTTTTAAAGCTACATTTTCCGAGTAGTAGTTGTTTGCATAAACTGTTGGTCACCCCCTGCCCGGCACCCCCTCTTGTTTATGATTTTCATGCTGAGTTTAGTTAAATCATCAGAAAAAAAAGCAACAGCAGGTTTAGCGTTTCACTTGGCTTGTTTCTCTTGCAGTATATACTCATTGGAGCTTTGGGATTGCTAGTGATTACTTCGAAAGAATGAGGGTTAAGAACTTTGATGTCGGACATCAGCAGACTTCAAAAATTTGGCAGATCTGTATCTCTCATTTTGTAGACTGAAACGGAAAGGGGAATGGAAAACATTTTCTTGAAATTGGATTATGTTATTTCTTGAGCAATGTGCTCTTTTTCTTCTGCTTTCTTATCCTCGTCTTTTATTTTATTTTCGAGTTGAGCAACTATTCGAGTTTTCGCTTAATTGTCTTGGCGTTGGGTGTTCAAGAACTTGTTACATCGTTGTCCACGTTTGGCATGGTCATGTCATGTAGTTGACAAGACAATTGGAAAACTTAAAGCTTTCAACTATGTTACACTTATCGAAAATGGTTGATATGCAACCTAATTGAACACTCACCATAGGGGGGAGGGTTCACATTTTTTTAGAATTTTTTATTCACGTGGGGCCGTACGGATGTGAGAGGTTGTCAACGCCTTTGTCACCTATTTTCTGTACAAATGGAAAAGTCCTAAAGCCTTATTACACCTAGGCCTAGGCATGTCTAGGCTAATAAGGCCCGTCTGGCTTCATTTTTTACGAGATTAAAGTCAATTTTTGTATTGTTGCAAAGTACAGGTCGGTCTCCCTTTTATTGAGAAGGAAGTAAAAAATGATGGCAGCAATGGTAAAATAATTGATTAAAATTCAGATGAAAATTTTCCCGATCACGCACAAGATTTGAAGTGTGATCATGCTGCCTTGTTAAGCCTCACATTTTTTATTAGTACTTTGCAGTTATATATCGAGTAAATTTGTCAACTTCATACAAATTACGAGTTTAGCAGGTCAATTTGTAAATTATGACTCAGAGCCTTGGTTCTCCTCTTCACTATCAGTTTTGCTCCAAAACACCTTGCTGATTCTCGTTTTTCTCTTCTTTCTTGTCAATGTACATCAAGTTGGGGATTTTATCTTAAACATACCAAAAATTAATAGAATATCAAATCTGAAACACTCACGAAAGCCAAGTCAGTAACTTCGGCATTTTGGTTTTGTTTCTTTTTTCTTCAAAAGTTGAGTTATTTTAAGGTGGGTCGTTTGTGGATTTTAATTTGGTGGATTCTATTTATTCTTAATTTTGAAATTAAGGAAAAATAAAAAAAACAATTGATTATTCCTTTAGTTTCTTTTGATATAATTTAAAGTCACCATTAATGATTGTACTACATGTACATAATAATGTGAGGACCACACATTTGAGAGTTTTTTATTCATGTGGACTCTTGCATGTGAGAGGGTGGCACATATTCAGTACAAATAGAATTATCCAATGATTTATATATACATGATGTGGTGAAATATGATTTGGTAAGATTTTTTTCAAAAAAAGAAAAAAAAAACATTTGTCGCTCTTTCTTTTGAGTTTTGACATTTCATTTATATGTAACTCATTATGTAATTCTATCATGTACAAGTAGCATTATTTTTTTATTAAAGGGGTGGATGAGTTTCGGAATTGAGGAAAACGGGAGGAAAGAACAGTCAATTTGGCTTCTTTTTTTTCTTAGAAACATGTGAATTAATGTCAAATTATTTTTCCTTTCTGTATTTATGAAAAGAGTATTATGGTATTTATATTAACAAATATGCAAGTAGAAATTATGAAGAATACCAACGTTTATTTTCAGTGCTTAGGTTGGCAACGATGTTATCAAAGCTGGGAAGAAAAGGTCGCACTACAAGAATTTACTCACTTTAACGGTACTATTTGAGGACAAAAAAACTTCCCTCATCTGTCACTATATATATACTATTAATTTCTTGAATGTGTTGATTATGAGCATTTTCAAATTGCCCATGTTCTGTAAGAGACGACGAGATTCAATTGAAAAAGGCACGTTTCAAACTGGACCTCCCCGTTTTGACCCCACTTGATCCATAGAAAATAGAATAATACTACTTGTACA
>CAIGRQ010095339.1:0-11506 GCA_903798375.1 Fraxinus sp. D2006-0159
TTCAAAAAATACATTTTCTCATTTTAATATGCACCAAACACACTCTAAACTCATTTAAATTTCAAATTTAAGGACTTCACATAGAGGTTCGTGAAGAAATCACACAGAGACCCCATCCAGGGTCACAATGGGGGTTTGTGATCACAATGTTAATCCACTTTCTCAACGCTACGAATAAAAAAAATGTCCAAATATTTTCCATCACATCAATAACTTTTCTTTCTTTTTCAACCACACATTCTCCATCAATCTACTATTCCAGAATACATTCTTCCAAAATAGTGTAGCTCAAACACACTCAAAATAGATAAGTTTAAAGTATAAAACATATCGCCCAAACAACATTGGAAGCAAAAAAATAAAAAATAAATAGAAACTAACAAAACAAAATGAAGAAAATAACCATCAACATAAATTTTACCATACAATATGAGATAGAAATGAAACTTGATGAAGAAACCTTGAATGATCGGTTTGTGGGAGGAGATGATTTATAGGCTCTTCAAATTTCAACGTTCAAAATTGGGGTAAAATAGATATTGAATTTTTTTAAATTTAAATATATTTAGTTAATTAAAATAAAGAGTCAAAGGCTATCGTCAAAAATGGGCCGAGTTACCCGAAGTTTTAAAGCATACCAAAGTTTTAAACTTTCATATTCAAAATTAAGATTTATAAGTTTTTTTTCTTTTCAAAAATCAGATAATAATTGATATTTTAAATATTAATAATTATATTACAAAATTAAATATACATATTCATCCCACCTAACCTATACCCAACCAACCACCCAAAACCCTAATCATTTTCATCATTTCTATTATCAACAATGCTAGGTGTACAATCATTAATGTGTTGTAATTTACAACACCTTAATAATTGTACAAGTGGATTTTTTGTTCTATTATCTCTCCCCTCTCACTATCCTACCTTATCTCATCTCTCTATTGCATCCATCGAAATTCGTCGTTGGAAGTTGTTGTCGGAGAGCGCCATTGATAACACCGTTGCGCGATCCACCTTCTTGCTCCATTGCAGATCTATTTTTTTTATTTCTGATTTTGATTTGTTCCATGGTTGATGGAGTCATGGGTTGTGGTAGCCGATGGTTTTTTGTGCTCAGTTGTGGTGTGATGTGGGTGAGGTGGTGTGTTGTCCATTGTGATTGTGCGGTGTGTAGTGGGGGTGTGCTGTAAGTGCAAGAATTGTCGCGATGGCTTAAAACTATGATGTATGTTTAATGTGTTGTTGGTGCAAGAAGTGCAACTACAGATGCGTGGTGTGGGGGGGGGGGGGGGGGGGTGAACGATAGTAATATGGTGTGTAATGACCCCAACCTATATTGTCCAATTGGTATTAGGATTCAATTCAAGTTTTACTTAAGGGAAATGTTATAGGTTCGAATTCATAGGACGTAATAAAAATCCGTAAGAGATAAGATGACTCAGGCTCATGGATAGTACGTAAGTTAATGGTTTAGGAACATATATTGGATCATTACATTATGGTTTTGCAGGTGCTGTGGTGATGCAACGAGGTGGTGGAGGCCATTGTGATCATGGTGGTGGGTATTGTGGTGGTGGTGGTGGTGGTGGGAGGGGATGGGGTGAGTTGGGTTGGGGAGAGTGTTCACGACCATTTATTTGGGTTGTGTGATTAATAAATTGTTAATTTGTGACCGGTAAATAATATGTGACTTAGAAGAATGTGTGGTTATGATTAAATTTGTAATTGTGATGCAAAATTTGGTAAATTGTGATCAATCAATTTAATAATTTGTAACTGTGAAATAAGTTGTAACCTATAAAATTTGTAATTTGTGATCGATACATAAATTGTAACTTATAAATTTTTTGATTTGTTACCAATAAGTAATTTGTGACTAATTAATTTGATAATATGTGACCAAGAAATAATATGTAACATATGAGGAAGATGTTCATTCCTAAGCTGAATTATTTAGTAACCTTAGGATTTTCGAAAGATGATGTTGTCGAAATCAAGCCTAAATTTGAGTATCTTGACAAGAAAATGACGGGTGAATTGCATGAACTAAAGAAACTTCCATAGCATTTTGCATTTAGTTTGGAAAGGAGGATAAAGCCCTGGCACATGGAGGTTGTACAATGTGGAATTGTGGTTAGTTTGTCATTGACGTTGAAGAGCACTAAAGAGGAGTTCAGAGAATTGGTAAGGCAAGGGGATGGATAAGGGCGCTGAGGCATATCTCGTTCCATCTCCAGTTCGATTGACTAATTTCTGAAGTGACGTTGACTAGGCAGAAGTTTTGTCATTTGAAAGAAGTTCATTGGACATGTCATAATTCCGTCCTCCACATCAGCATCGATTCAAATGGCACCCGGTGAATAATGGATAATGATTGATAAAAGTTTAGTGGCTAATGGGATACTTTTGAAAATTCAACGAGTAAGTCGTGATATAGTACAAAGTTCGGTGGCATTGAAACATTTAATTCTATTATTTGCATCAAAGAAACATGCGACTTCATTTATAATATAACATTTCCTTTTTCTAATACGATTTTACTCTCTCTTCTCTTCTCCTTCCTTTACCTCTTATCTCCTTCGCTATCTCTGTTTCTCCGTCTGTGTGCAGGTTCACTCCCCACCTATTCCTGCAGAAATGCCAAATTGTTGTCTCCTAATAATACCCGAAACCTCAATCCAGTAGTTTAACCCAATTCTTCGCTAGAAGAAACATGTATTACATACTATTTGGCACTCCTAAACCCTTCATTAATTTTCCCACCAATTTTTCAGACCTAAAATCTCAGAAAAGATTAAGCTTTTCCTCCATACATCCAAAAAGATTGCATTTTTTCAATAGTCCACGCGCTTTTTTGCAAAAACCCGGTTCAAATTCCAAGGCTTCGGTGAATTCTGATGTTGAGAAAGAGGATTTTATGACTAGGGTTTTAAGGGAAAACCCCAGTCAAGTGGAACCTAAATATTTGGTTGGGAATAGATTGTACACATTGAAAGAGAAGGAGAGTTTGAGGGAAAAGCGTTTTGATAACCCGGTTTTTGAGATATTGAGGAGGTTGAATTTGAAGGCGTTGGTGGGTAGAAAGGAGATTGACATTGACAGCAATTCAGTGAAGTCAGGAGGAGTTTATTTGAATGATATCCTGAGGGAGTATAAAGGAAAGCTTTATGTACCCGAGCAAGTTTTTGGGATAAATTTATCAGAGGAAGAGGAGTTCAACAGGAATTTGAAGGAGTTGCCCAAATTGAGCTACGTGGATTTTCAGAAGTACTTGAAGAGTGATAAAATAAAATTGATGACTTTTACGGAGAATAGTCGTAATTATGTATACAGGGATTTTGTGGTCGAGTTGAAAGAAATACCTGGAGAAAAGAGCTTGCATAGAACTAAATGGTCTGTACTGTAACACGTGACATTTTGTCTTCGATTATGTTTGGTCTGCTTGATGTTGTGAATTTTGGTTATAGGGCAATGAAGCTGGATCGAGACCAAGCCCAAGCTCTTTTGGAGGAGTACCATGGTCCAAGATATGAAATTGAGAAGCAAATGATGGTATTCTATCTGAGTTTCATTAGCAATTCCTTTTAGAATATCTGCTTTTGCTAATGGTATGCAAATATACTCAATTGACTCGGGTTGGAATTAAATGGATGGAGAGAAAATAGGATGCTGGAGGTAAATATTAAAAAATGCTGTTAGAAATTTAAAAGATATTTCTTGCCGGAATAGTCTTTCATTACAGTGAGAAATGATAGACTTTTTCACGAGGAAGCTTTGGATCTAGTTATTATTTCGTCCCTTCTATGTTGAGGTTTGGGAATTTCTGTCAATAAGATTTCATACTTTTATCACTCACTCTGTGTCTCGTACTAAATGGAGTTCTTTTGTAAGAGAACTTGTGACTCTCAGTTAGGGTTCAAATAAACTATGACTGGAATCTATGATTGAAAGATTAGGCTAAGCATTCAAGAACTCTTCTGCTATCATAACCATTAACGTAAATAATGGACATTCTATGCATGTGATGGTGATAACTATATACGTTTCATTTTAACGTCTTAAAACATAAGCAAGATATGTTTTTGAACGAAAACGTACAAATTCTCATGTGCCAACAGGATGAAACACTACAGAATACGCTACGTTTCAAGAATTTGGAAGTATCATTTGTTGCATATTAGGTTCCTGCTTGGGCTCCATTATAATGTGTTTTTGGGGAAAATATATTTTCCAATAATGATTATTTTGAAGAATGTGTATTTAAAAAAGAAGGAAAAATTTTGGATTTACGTGTAATGTTATTTTATTGGAGAATGCGTGGTTAAAAAGAGGAGAGAGAAAAGTGCATTTTGGATAAAATTGAGCCCAAACGACCACTAAGTACATACAAAATGGTCAAATTAAGCATTATGTGTGATTTTTCTTTTATCACAGTCATCCACCGAAGTTTAAAAGCACATACGGTCTACCAAGAATTTGTTATAAGTTGCAAAGAGTTCTCCTCCTTTTTTCTTTTCCCTCCCGTCTGACAGTTAGTTTTGTTTTTATAGTCCTATGTAGGAAAATTGCCAGAATACCCTCACCCAGTGGCATCTAAAATATCAAGTAGAATGATGGTTGAACTTGGAGTGCTGACTGCTGCAATGGCTGCAGCTGCAGTTGTTGTTGGAGGATTTTTGGCTTCTGCAATATTTGCAGCTACCAGCTTTGTTTTTGCTGCGGCTGTATATGTCATATGGCCTATTGCCAAACCATTTCTGAAGCTATTTTTTAGTCTCGTTTTTGGAGTTCTTGAAAGAGCATGGGATAATCTTGCCGATATTTTTGGTGATGGAGGAATCTTTTCCAAGATGCATGAAGTTTACACTTTTGGTGGGGTGTCTGCTAGTCTTGAAATGTTGAAACCAATAATGCTGGTATTTTTGACCATGGTTCTTCTTGTCCGTTTTACCCTTTCTAGAAGACCAAAGAATTTTCGAAAATGGGTGAGCATTGCTTCCCACAACTTTTTCTGGCAGGCTAGTTGCTCATGCGAAGTGTCCCTCACTTCTTTCTATTTCATGCAGGATATATGGCAAGGCATTGAATTTTCTCAATCAAAACCACAAGCTCGTGTGGATGTTAGTTCTACTTCTTAATTTACTTCTTCTACTCGTGTTCCTAAATTTCCTCATAAGCAGGTATAATTTTTGGCCTTTTTAATGTAATGATCAACTTCTTTCAGGGTTCCACTGGAGTCACATTTAATGATGTGGCAGGGATTGAGGAAGCAGTTGAAGAGCTCCAAGAGGTATACACTTTGGTTACGTGTTATAGTTTCTAATTCTATATTATGTTCAATTTTTCATTACCCTGAAAAAACAATCACCAGTGACTTATTTCGTTCTCAGTGAAATCCTTTTTGAACATAAAACAATGACTATAACATTTCTTCCTAATAAACTTGTATTAGCTACATGAATGATGAATCATTTTTCGCTGCTCCTTTTGATCCGTCATTTCATTTTTTGAAAACTCCAATGAAATCAATTCTTTGCAACTACATCCGTTCATGTTAAGTTTGGTTTACTTCTTCCTCGTTAAATTGTTCTATTAGATTGCATTCTTGTAAATTAGAGCTTCTATATGTATATGCAAGCAATACATCACCCCCCAAATAGTCATTCCCTTAATTGGTTCTACATCTTTTTCTTGGTTTTTAGCCTCATTTCTCACTATCCATTCTTGTATGATCATAACCATGTTAATGTTTTCATATCTGCGGTATTCGCTTTATGGAAATTTTGTCCTTTTAACAACCAGCGAAATCCTTTCTAGACACGAGGAAGAAAAAAAATTCCCTTTTAACCCTCACAAGTTAGAGAAAAAATGGATGATTGTTACAAGTTTGTTAAAGGTTGATGATTGCATATCTACTAGGGGCTGGAACTTCATTTCTCTTGAAACTTGAAAGTAGTCAAATCTCTTTGCGAATATTTGGATGAAAAATTTGTTTTACAGAATAAGACTTCTGAGGCTGAAATAGTAAGTGATGTATGTCTTCTCGTTAATTCTAAATGTAATAGAATAATTCAGCCATGTTCATTAATGTTCGACGTTGACTTATATTCAGATCGCAAATCTTGCCAACTCACTGATTTTTCTGTTTGACTTTCGATGCTGGTTAGTTGGTGCGATACCTGAAAAATCCTGAACTATTTGATAAAATGGGTATAAAGCCTCCACATGGAGTTCTTCTCGAGGGCCCTCCAGGATGTGGCAAGGTTGGTTGTCTTTTCTAGAATCGTGTTACACTTAGAGTGATATTTTCTCAATTGATTTCTAAATAGAATCACATGTTGCCTTATCAGACTCTAGTTGCCAAGGCCATAGCGGGTGAGGCTGGTGTTCCATTCTACCAAATGGCTGGATCTGAATTCGTGGAAGTTTTAGTTGGTGTTGGTTCTGCTCGTATAAGAGATTTATTTAAGAGAGCTAAGGTAAACCATTCATGATTTTTATTCAGTGAAACTTGTGAATATAACTCGTTATTTTTTGTTGAACCTTCAATTTTGCGAAACTGATGAAACTTGTGCATTTAATTATTATGTCATTTAATCTTTGAAGAATTAGCTTTCCACTGGCTCGATTTGTGATCATCAATTGTCACTACCTTCTTTCTTCTTTCAGAAACATCTAACATAATTAATATTTTTATCAGTAATGTGATCTAACTTCATGTTGACAATCTTTCCGCCAACGGAAAGTTTGACAGGATATGCACTTTTTTATCCAAGTCTGGTTGGACACCTTAAACTTGTATAAAAATTGAAAACTTATAACCATGTATTATTACTAATTCTGGTTCTTCTTTACTCAAGATATCTATTCAGTCATTATGACGAAATTAGTCAAAGATCTATGTTATGTACTCAAATATGGTCTCAAATAGTGATATTCTATTTATTATAAAGGCTATGGTGTTGGCAAGAACATGGGTTTCTAGGATTTTGAGGGATCCCGAACTTTCACCATGCAATAGAGTGCGGGTGATTATTGATCATAGTCAAATTGGTGTCACCCTTCACTTCTTGCAACCAAGAAATATATACCTTCATAACATCGGCAAAGTTAAAGGATTTTGTTAAACTCAAAAGGGAAAATGTTAATAATAAAGGAAAAGGGAAGACTTGTACATTATTTCTACCACAAGGACGTTTGGAATTATGAGAACAGTTTTCCTCACTGTGCTTTTGGTAATTTAGATGATTACTTTTATACACGATGAAACATGACTCGATAACTCTTTTTACAGGTAAATAAACCATCGGTCATTTTTATTGATGAAATTGATGCCCTGGCTACAAGGTATGTTTGTTCTAAATTTTCTTTCAGCTAATAGTGTGTTTGAATTTACTGTAAATTATAACATCTATGTTTTTTACGTAATTATTAAAGAGTTTTTTTCTTGATGGAGACCTTTTTGATTCCTACATAGTTAAATTAATATATGTAAAGCAGATTCCAGGAGTAAAAGCTAGAGCCTCTGTCTTTTTTCAGCGTTATTATATTAAGTTATTCACATACTCTGATACTTCATCTGCATAACCAACCAATCCTTGCATCCCTCTGTTTTCTTTGTTTCGTGTACTATTGGCGAATTCTACTATTCTCCTTTCTTATTGATGTTCCGCTTGGAGAATATAAATGATCCTCAATTGTTAATTATACTTTATTAATAAACAGGCGTCAAGGAATATTCCGCGAGACAACAGACCATCTATACAATGCAGCAACTCAAGAAAGAGAAACCACATTGAACCAACTCTTGATAGAACTAGATGGATTTGATACAGGAAAAGGTGTCATATTTTTGGGTGCCACTAATCGAATGGATTTGTTGGACCCCGCACTTCTTCGTCCTGGTCGGTTCGATCGCAAGGTTGTACTTTTAAATAGGATATAAAGTTATCAAAGGGTGTTTAACTCCTTATCTTCAGCCGTATTTCTTTTTCAAACTATTTATCTGTTAGTTCTCTTGAACGTTACATGGCTAATCATTATTTTTTTGTTTATTATATAGATAAGAATCCGACCTCCAAATGCAAAAGGAAGATTGGAAATTTTGAAAGTTCATGGCCAGAAGGTGAAATTATCAGATACTGTTGATTTGACCAGTTATGCAAACAACTTACCTGGTATGCATTCTATTTAACTACTAATATATGAAGAAATTGTTGTGATTGTTATGTTCATTGCTAAATAATCTTTATTTTGGAACATCCTTAAATAATGTAAATCAGGGTGGTCGGGTGCAAAGCTGGCACAGCTGCTTCAAGAGGCAGCTCTTGTGGCTGTCAGGAAAAGGCATAATGCAATTCTTCAGGAAGACATGGATGATGCAGTTGACCGTCTTACTGTGGGGCCCAAGCGTGTTGGAATAAAATTGGGCCATCAAGGCCAATGTCGCCGAGCTACTACGGAAGTGGGGACCGCTTTGACTTCTCATCTGCTAAGGCGCTTTGAGAATGCAAATATTGAGAGATGTGATCGCATATCAATCAATCCTCGTGGACAGGTCCAGACCCTAGCTTTTTGGATTTTTTTAGTCTCCTAAAAGTTTATTTTTTCAGTTCTTGGCAACTTTAGTCTATCTTACCTGTGTGTGATGTTGCACAACCTTCGAGTGCTTTTATTGGTAAATGAAAAGGGGGCATGGGTTTTTGGATAGTACTAGGAAATCTGAAACAGCAAAAAAATGTAAGCATGACACAATACTCAATCTTGGTAGACATAAAGATATAGAATATTTATGACCTAGTAAACACCGTAATTAAGACTTGCCCGTGCCCATCAATAACGAAAAGACCAAACTACCCTTAATTCAATAAACATAATATAAATCTAAAAAATAACTTCGGAAGCTTTCTTATCGCATAATTTATTCTGAAAGTATTATCACTCGTTCCATTGTAGAATTTGTGTCTTGCCTTTCTTTTTGTTCTATTTCCGGCTTCAGTCTGGTATTGATTCACCCACTTTTTGAGGGCACAAGTTGACAGATATCTTTTATTTACTGTCATATAAAATTAGTATTTCCATACTTAGCTTGAGTTAATTTTTTGATCTACACTGTGCTTGGATCATGAGGTTGAAACTAAAGGTCTTTATGAGGATATACTTTTAGGAGAATAATGGTTTTCTATCCATGCATTAATTAATTAATTACTCTTGATGTTACATGCAGACACTGTCTCAAGTTGTATTTCATCGTCTTGAGGATGACGCGTACATGTTTGAGCGTCGACCTCAGTTGTTACACCGTCTTCAGGTTCACACTCGAGTTCTCTGGGTTTTTTTTTGTTGACCCATGTGTTTCTTTAGCATTCGGTCATAAAAAGTGTCAAAATCTTCTTGATAAAGGTATTACTTGGAGGCAGAGCTGCTGAAGAGGTCATTTTCGGGAGGGATACTTCGAAGGCATCAGTTAATTATCTTGCTGATGCATCTTGGCTTGCTCGTAAGATTATTACAATGTGGGTATCCATTTGTTGCGTTCAGCTGGTTAAAAGGAATTGATAAAACCTTCCTAGAACAGGCCATAAAAATTCTGTAATCCAGGAAAGTATCATATCTAATTAGATACTTGCTCATCTTGCAGATGGAATCTGGATAACCCAATGGTGGTACACGGAGAACCAGCTCCTTGGAGAAAGAGAGCAAAATTTGTGGGCCCACGGCTTGATTTTGAAGGATCACTTTATGATGACTATGACTTGATTGAGACTCCGGTCAACTTCAAATTAGACGATGACGTTGCAAAGAGGACGGAAGAATTAATGCATAATATGTATGGAAAGACCGTTGATTTGCTGAGACAGCATAGTGCTGCTTTGCTGAAAACTGTCAAGGTATGTAGTTGACATGCTTGATCTAGCTTCTCTCTTTCGCATCTATCTTCCCTACCTCCTTGGATGCATAATCATAAAATAATTAGGAGTTGTGATTTCCCTTTTATTCATAGTATGCTTGGCCAAGTTGTGTCGTTACTTTTAAATAATTTTAGGTTTTTCTAAAAGTTACTTCTTATTGGAGATTTTAGTTGGAAAGCTCATTTCTTTAAAACTTTACTTTTTACTTTTCAAAATAGGTCTCGTTCTTATCTTTAGGCCAAACATGCACTTACCATTCTATTTGTATTGCAGGTTCTTCTTAATCAGAAAGAGATTCGTGGGGATGATATAGAGTTTATCATCGACAATTATCCTCCGCAAACTCCCACGAGTCTTATATTGGAAGAAAGAGATCCAGGGAGCCTTCCATTTTTCGAACAAAAGCAAGCAGAACTCGATGAAGTAGAATACAGCCTTCTGTCTTCATGAAAAGTAAGGATTTTTCTGTGAATCCATTCATTTGATAATTACTTGGTTCGGACGAGCTCTTGGGCTGCATAATACGAGGTTTCTCCGATCATGATCCATATGGAGAAAACGAAATAAAATCCAAATTTTGTTTTATTTAGGATGTACTATTTATTGTGATAATTACCTGAAACCCTACTTTTCAAGATTCAAATTCATAAATCAGATTAAGTTTTAATTTTCAAAAATCAGAAATTTTATATATAGATACATGTTTTTTTATATTTAATTAAATATTAATAATATTATTAATATATACATACACCCCCCACCCGTAAATTAATTTCAAAACCCTAATTCACTTCTCTCTCGCTCTATCGTCTCCCTCACCTTTCCCTCACAGCCACAACATTCCCATCCATGTTTATGTAAATGTCTGCAGTAAGATAGCTATCACCTTCTTCAGTAAAAATAAGATCCAGAGCATGTTGTTGACAAAAACTATCTTTTAATCTATCAATAGAGTTTACAAGACGCTTCACCGGCGCTGCATTTTTACCCACCCAACCCCAAACCCTAATAATCTCCCCCAATCTCGGTACTGCAACCATACCCAGACGACGAGGTCACCAAGCGCGTCGCTACCACAATCCCGATGCTGCAATGAAGAAGATGAGGACACCGCGCCTTCACCACCACAATCCGGGTGCTGCAACGAATTTTAAGGTCATTCTTGTTGACAGACCCTGGTTTGGTGGAAGAAGTGAGTCATTTTTGTTGATGGGTTTTGATTTTTGACCCAAAAATTGGAGCTTGTTTTGAAATGGGTCGTTTTACTGATGGATTTTGCAGCGCAGAAACTTCTGGTAAATGTGTGTGCATTGGGTTTTCTTGATGTTTTCTGTAGTTCATCTAAAAGTTCAAAGGTGAGGTGGTTTCAATTTTTTTATTTGAATGCTGAGTTATTGTTTTTTTCATATAGATAGTCTAAATCGACTGCAATTTGGGATTTTTATTTGAAGAATATAGGAACAAAGAGCACATAACTGTGACCTCGAACAAATTGTGACCTATAAATTTTTTGAACTGCAAGTGTTGACGGTGGTCACAGATTAGAGTACCTGTGACCGCATAATGGACTATCTGTGACCTTAAAATTT
>CAIGRQ010095374.1:0-10450 GCA_903798375.1 Fraxinus sp. D2006-0159
GAAGAATCCGGTTGACAAATTGTAATCGATTCTTTAATTACATGAAGCAGTTCATCATTCCTTAATTATATATATTCTATATATAATTAAATTAGATATAACATTCCGAATTAGAACCTGACATTTGAAATTACAAAACATATTTCGTAGTTTTGAAATGTAATAAAGTAACTATCGAACTTATGTATTGTTCCCCACATATGCCGCCTGTCTTTTGGGCTCGCTTTAAGCCTGGCCAAGAAGACTTTTCCAAGTGGAGATTACTTCCTTGCTACATGGAATGAAATCAATTCACATAATCATTACAGGAGTCGGACATAGGGGTGGGTGGGTTAATTTTTTTCATTTTTAATTTTTGGTGGGTCCCACACATTGAGTGATGCCTCTAAATTGATTTCCTGTACGTGAGGATTTATCCGATTTCCTAGGAGATCGCAAAAACTACCATGGCAAGATTTAACCCCTATTTATTTTCACGTAATAAAATATTTTACACGTAAACTAAAAAAAAAATTCCTATTTATTTAATCATATATTCTCCTAAAATCCACTATTCAAAATATTATTTTGATCCAATAATAACCATCATACATGGGCTTAGTGGTACCATCTCCGATTTAAGATTTTTTTATTTTTTTATTTTTTGAAATTATTATTTGTACATCGAAATTGACACATCGGTGTGTATACCCCCTCATAATAGGGGCCCACAACCAAAGTGAACCCCCCCACCCCCACACCACACCCCACCCCATTGTGGTTGTACACATCGCAAAGCCTTTTTATTTTCTTAGGAAGAAAGAAAGGTAAATACTTTTAAAATGGACAAACGTGAATTGAATTGGCCAATAGGCTTTGTTCTTGACTTGATCTGACATGGGAAATGGCAAATGATAATGGACACAAGAACACGACAAAAGGCTTTAACTAATTTTAAGATTTAATTAGTTGTTTAATGTTTAGGTTAGAAAAAAGCCTACAATAAATACTTTGTCACGTATTTTATTTTTTTGTAAGTTTTAACTTTGTATTCCACATGTTTAAATTAGAAATTCGATAATTTGATACCAAAACTATTTTGTTTTTTTTTTTAAAATAGAAGGCATCGCATGATCAAGTACATTATTAACTTATTAAGATAATATGATCCATAATTTATTTATTTATGTTTCGTCATTGTGAAATATTTTTACAATCTCTTAACAAAATCATTATATAAAAGTTTCTTTAAATATGCACTATGAGTAATAATTAGAACTAAAAAAGGACATCCTCAAATCACAAAATTGAATTGAAATCGTTTTATAAAATTTAGATCCATATGGAACTATGACACGTTTGACCATTCTTTAGATCATTTTCAATTCAATCTATGGATTGCTATCTTGGTAACAAAGAAATTGAAAGACTTCCAACTATGTCTAACATTAAAGTCTAAATTAATCTTCAATATATATACTATGAAGTTCTACCTAGTGTCATTTATTTTCTTAAAATAAAGTCAAACTGAATTTGTCGAGTAACTTCGTCTAACATAGTTTATAAATCAAGACAGAGCTTTAAATACTTGTTTACTTTATTATCAGCCACATTAGCATAACAGAGCCCTTATTAGCTTGTATTGGACCGGCCATTTTTCCTTACGTGACATGATTTTCTCTGAAGCAATCTAAGTTATATTGGAGATGCTCTTATAATTATTTAGCTTTTTCAGAACGTTCATTCCAACTTTACTAAAAATATTATTCAATCAAACTAGAAGGCAAAGTTGATCAACTCAACGAGCTTGGAGAGTTGGGCAAGTTGGCCAACTAGATAAAAAAATAAATTCAAAAGCACATTTTCATATCCAAAAAACATAAATTATGCATTCAAAACTCACTACATAAAGCTTTTGGGAGGACATTTTTGGATATGAATAATTACTCGTACACAGGGAGTTATATAAAGTTTTATAGATAGATGAGGTATCAATAAGATATTGGATTTTTTTTTTTTTTGTTGGAGAAATTCTTACATAATTATTTCTCATCATATCATGTGTGTATAAACTAATTCGTAAGTGGTGATACAATCGTTTTGATATGAATATATTAAAGCTTTTGGGCTGTCTATGGGCTTCAGGAAAATGGACCCAATTCAAATTCTCCTGACTTACTAGGCTATCGTCTATCAGCCCGTTTTCCTTGAATGCCACCTGAAAGTCAATTCAAAAAAAATTTCACTTCGAAAGTATCCACGAATAATAGGTTCGAATCTTGTCATTTTTGCCTAATCCGAGGCTCACCATTCAAACTCAAATCCGAACCTCCGATTTCGCCATCACACTGGAAGAATAACTTTATTCTGGCACTATTCATTCACTCCCACTTAAACCTCCGAATCTCAGCCCTCTACTCGTTCTATCACCATTTTCTGCCGTCAGATGATTTGACAAATATAAATACAGAAGAGTTGGATTTGAATTTATTCCTGTTTGCGTTGTCACTTCGTATCTCTCCCACCCAACTCTCGAGTTCTCTCGTGTTCATATTCTCTCTCTATAATCACGGTTTTTTTTTTCTCGATTTGAACGTATTTTGGATCGAATTGCTTTCTAAAGCTTGATGTATTTCGTGTTTTTGTACTGAGAATCCCTGGAGTTGGATTCAGCAAGTGTGTTCCTCTCTCTCTATATATATATACACAACTATTATGTATATATGCATCTGCGTGCATAGATGTGTGCATATATGGAGTATTTTTTGGTGGCTGGAATCAGTTTGAACTGTGAAGTTTCATAGCTGTCAACTGTGTTGAGGTTTCGTAGTGGTATAATATAATATTCCATATAAACACGAGGAATATTTTTCGTCGTTATTTGCATTCTGAAGTTCAAAATTCAAATTGAAATTTTGGACTTGAGTAAAAAGGTGTCTAAGCTATTAGTGAAATATATAAAATAACGTAATTAATTATTTTCAATTGAATTGTTCGTCAGTGTATTAAATGCTGTACGCAAGGGGTCACATGCAGTGCGTGATACGTATGGGGATAGCTTTGATCCATTGCAAAGGGAGTTGAGTACCTAAATTAAATTCCTAGTCCTGATTCGGTGCATCTGCGGAGCATCAAAGAAACTCGAACTTCTGCTGTTCTGGAATTTTTATCGAATAGATGATGTCTGTAGCGGAGAAGCCAACGACATCGTCGACGGTTATCGTGGTACGTAGGGAGGTGGATCCGTTGCTGAAGGATCTGAATGAGAAGAAGCAGAGCTTCAGGCGGAACGTGGTTTCATTAGCGTCGGAGCTCAAGGAGGTTCGCAACCGCCTTGCTTTACAAGAGCAATCTTTTTCTCGCGAAACCCTTACTAGACAGGTACGACAAAAATTCATATTTGCCTCTTTGTGTTTGTGATTTTTATGCAATTTTCAATTACTTGTAGTCATAAATTATGCTTTTGTTTGGCTCCATTAAATTTGAATACATTTTTCTTCTGCCTTTTATCAATCATAGTTCTCAATTAAAATAATATTTTACGTAAGCTTAAAAATTTCCTCCGTAAACACTATTCTAAAATCATTTTTTTCCCAAACAACGAAGCTCAAACAAGGGCATAATAAATAATGTGTTTTGGGAAGTGAAATGAGATCAAATGATTTCCACCTTTTGTTTTTCTTTTTAAAGGTGAGTAATGACTGTGCGCCACTCATTGTTTTCGAAAATGTTGCATCTTTGAGAGAGTTGATTTGTTTTCGTTTATTGTTTATAACAGGAAGCAGAAACCAAAGCGAAAATCATGGAAAAAGAAATTAGCAGATTGCAGAAAAGCATAGAGGAGAGAAATGCCCAGCTTCAGGAGTCAACATCTGCTGCTGAGATGGTACGTTATGACAATCCTTTTCTTTGAATGCCTGCCAAGCGAAAATCATGGAAAAAGAAATTGAATTATTCTAACAGAGCCTACGTTGCCCTGTTCATCTAGCGAAACTCAGAGAAATTAGTAGATTGCAGAAAAGTTTAGTTCTGTGGTTTTTTTTTTCTTTTCTATTTACTGTTCCATAAATGTTTAAGTTTCGTTGTTTTTGCTTGTTTGGGTAATGCAATTATGTGACCTGACGAAGTTCGGATCTAACCTTTATTTCGATTTTTAGGGATTTAATATTTATTTGCATAGATCCACTATAATCAAACACCTCCGTTACTACTACTATTGGGGGCGTCGAATTTTCATTTTCTTTTGGTGGGGGATGTGGTGAATAGGAATATTAATGAAAGTATTGTTATATATTATTGTCTCACTTAAAATGGTTACGTAACTTGAATTGTTCTAGGAATTTGTCTCCTCATAGTTGGCATTTAAAGCTAGCAAATCTTGGACATTTACTGATGGAACCATTTATTGATGGGTTGAATGGCCTTCAGCTAACACTTTGTCAAGCAATATTTGTTTCTTCATTCTTGCCTTTTTCCAGTTTGCTATTCAAATACATGTACATGTCCTTTTAGACATCCTTATTTTCCTCACAATCTTATTATTTGTGTCAGATAACGGGTAACAAATAGAAAGGAATAAATATGGTAAAGTTTTTATGTGACTTGAGACATATGCTGCACAAGTTGGCATATTGGTACTTTTCACACAAAAAAAGAGTTTCAAGGAAATTGATTGATTTTCAGCTCCAAATACATGCATTTTTCTATGTTAATTATGCTTTTGAGATTTAATTTGTATAAAAAGCTAATTTTGCCATTTTAATGATGGCTGGACCAATTACTGCCTAATTTCCGTAGTTCATACGGTCTTATATTAGTTAATTAATCTAGTCCAAATTTTATTAGGAATTTTAGGAAGTCTTAAATCTTAGTCAATGTACTGTTGCTTGACTCTTTAGTTTCCTAATGTTTTATCACCTGTCCTCATTACAGTATTAGGAAGTCCAACAGTCTATAGATATGTATTTCTCAAGTGACTCACCGCTGAAAATGTGATATTGCGTAGTTGGAACTTGCCGAACTTATGAAAGGGGATGAAGCTCTCCTCTCGTTTCTTCATCCTCCCATATCACTATTTTTGAGTAACATTCACAAGAGCCTAAAACATCACAAAAACTCACTAAATCCTTTTCTTTTCACTGGAAACTTGTACTTGACCCATTATTTAGCTATGTGGCAATGCAATTCACATAAAACACCTCCACAAGATCCACCATAAGAGGCTCTATGGAACTTTTTTAAAGCCATCCTATATCAAGTTGATCCTATGCTAGCACCTGATGTTCTGATCATCTTGTGCTACACATGGTGGGAAAACAAATTGCTTCCAGGCACATTTAGAACGTGCAGAGCATTTCTCTTTTCACTTCAGAAACTTTGTTTATTAATTCTTCAGGAGCCACGTATAACTAGAGGGTAAACTAAATATAAGGTGAATATTATGTGGGCTTGTAAATGAGGAAAGACTAAGACCAGATTGACACAGGCCTTGGTGGGATCATTTCTTCTACAGACATATCAACTAGTTGGACCGTTGGTTCATAATAGTAACTGCGGGATGCTACTAATAAAAATGAAGAAAGATGCAACATCCCAGAGATCTATTTTAAATTTCTCAAAAAATAGCACCTTGTTATTTATGGTATTTCAATCTAATCAATGAAAAAGGTATTAATAACAATGATGTCTTGAGTAAGAAAAAGTTTTTGGGCTTACATGCAAAATATTTTATTGTGTGAATGTGTAGTTGAAAATGAGTGAGAGAAAAAAAGAGTTGATTTAATGGATGTTAAACAGGGGCTAGGATGTCAAATGACTGAAACATTATCTGTTTGTTTATTTTTATTTTTTTTAATGTATTTTCCCACTAATGACTTCCCACTTACAAAATTTTTCGTGCTTATTTTTATTAATGATGAACTGCAGTTCAACAAGGAATTGGATGATATGAGATCAGAGCTTTCAGCAACTAAAGCTACTGCAGATGCAAGTGCACAGTCTGCTCAATCTGCAGAATTACAGTGTTTGGCACTTCTGAAAGAATTAGAAGAGAAGAATTTCTCTTTAAAGGAGCACGAGGTTCGTGTGAATAAACTGGGAGAAAAAATGGATATTCTTCTGAAGAATCATCAAGCTAGGGATCATTCCCAAACGCAACTGAAAGATGAAGTCATGAGAATAGAGCAGGAGATCATGCAAACATTAGCTGAGGCTGGAGCGAATAAAGATTGTGAGCTTAGGAAAATATTAGACGAGGTTTCCTCTAAGAGTATTGAAAAGATGAACAAGCTTTTGACGGTAAAGGATGAAGAAGTAGCTAAGCTGAGAGATGAAATAAGGATTATGTCTGCTCATTGGAAGCTTAAAACTAATGAGTTGGAATCTCAGGTTTGTTTATCTTAATATGGTCCTTTATAGTAGCAACTCTAAAGTTAGCTTTGTGATTACCTGCATTCTTTTCTATGTATGTAAAGATTAGTGTGTTGTTTGTTTGACAGTTAGAGAAGCATCATAGAGCAGATAAGGAGTTGAAGAAGAAAGTTTTGAAATTAGAGTTTTGTCTTCAAGAAGCTCGTGCTCAAACTCGCAAGCTCCAAAGAGTATCTCTCTCTCTCTCGTGTTACTAGCATAGTATAGGTTTCTTGATGCAATCATTAGTCTACTTGCAAGATATGTTTGTTTTCAGAATTTGCATTACTGCAAGACAATACCGGCCTACTGTTCATGGCAATTGTTATTCTTGTTGGTTCACCTACATTTCTTGCTGCCATTGCTTTGATGGTGTAATATAATTCCAGATACATTTTCAGAAAGTTTTGACTCTTTCAATTAGAACTTTTTGTGCATGAATGCTAAGCGGTATTGGACCTTTTTGGACTGTACAACAGAAAACTTTTAAAGTTTCTTGTTCTGTTTCAATACTGTCTAATCCAACTTCCCAAACATACGATTGTGATATTCCCAGCCGATACATTCTGCAAGGCCGTATGCCATCTGCCCGTCATGACATTTATGTTGTTACTTGTTGCATTATTCTTTCTTGGTGATCATATTATTAACTATTTCAATTGTTAATTCGTTCCTCAGATGGGAGAGCAAAGGGATAAAGTTTTGAAAGAACTCGGAGATCAACTGGCAGCAAAACAACCCATGAATACTGAAAAGGAGAACTTCTGGGAAACACCCAGTTTCAAAATTGTGGCTTCAATGTCAATGTTGATCTTGGTAATATTCTCGAAGCGGTAAGGTTATTGTGTTATTTAATATTTTATATGGTATTAGCATTGTACAATAGGATTAGATGATGGGGAGGTCAAGCTGAGCTAGCATATAGGGTATCAGCAGATTTTGCTCCTTTGTAAAAATGTGCATTCTAGGTCTTCTTTCCATTGTCATCGGACAGCAAAAACCTATTTTATGCCTCAAATATTAGAAATTAGAATGAAGCAGGAATTAATTGTATGGCCGAAATTTTTAGATGAAAAATATAGGATTTTATTCTGTTGCTACATTATGAGCATTGCATTATAACCTCTTGGAAACCTCTTTTTATTTTTATTTTTGTGGTTGGTGTTTATCCTTGAAGTTGGGTCCATTATCTTGGTACAGGGTTGCCCTGGTATTGGTATAGTGGCTCCAAATTGTGGTGTTAAAAATTTAAAATTTAAAGCAATTTCATCTTTCGAGCCTCTCCAATGGTGATATAAAATTGAGTGTAAATTAATATCGTCAAAATCAATTTTGTATCCTCACTTAAATTCCGATGGATCTATATCTGAATTCTACTCCAGTGAAAAAATACAAATCCACTTTTTAACTCTTGTGGATATAAAATTTTGCTTCTCCTTTGCATCTCTCTATTGGAGAGATTTTCGACGACTCTAAAGATTTAGTCCCTGTTTGACACCCATTCATTTATCTTTCTCTTTCTCATTCTCATTCTCATTCTCATTTTCATTTTTCATTTCAACCACACATTCTCCTAATAAAATAATATTACACACAAATCAAAAACTTTTCATCACTTTTCCACCACACATTCTTACATCAATCACTATTCTAAAAAAAATTTTCAACCCAAATAATTGTATGGCCGAAATTTTTAGACGAAAAATATAGGATTTTATTCTGTTGCTACATTATGAGCATTGCATTATAATCTCTTGGAAACCTCCTTTTTTATTTTTTATTTTATTGTGGTTGGTGTTTATCCTTGAAGTTGGGTCCATTATCTTGGTACAGGGTTGCCTTGGTACTGGTATAGTGTTAAAATTTAAAGCAACTTCATCTTTCGAGCCTCTCCAATGGTGATATAAAATTGAGTGTAAATTGATATTGTCAAAATCATTTTTGTATCCTCACTTAAATTCGGATGGATCTATATCTGAATTCTACTCCAGTGAAAAAAATACAAATCCACTTTTTAACTCTCGTGGATATAAAATTTTGCTTCTCCTTTTGCATCTCTCTATTAGAGAGATTTTCGACGACTCTAAAGATTTAAATCTCTATTTCAGATTACTGTTGAAGATGTTCTTAGGTACCGAACTATTGAGTTTGCAAGATACGACGGGCAATTATTCTAATAGATCATTCTTTTTCACCACTTTGGTCCTTTGTGAGAGGAAGTGTTGAGAAGAAACGAGACAAAACAGAGTGATTTTAAATTTTAATCCTAAAAAGCATTGTTAATCAAAATTCAGTCAACTTCTTTTGGTTCAATTAAAAATTTAGATTAAAAGTTAAGTCAAACTTAACAATTAAAATTTGCCTGATTGTTTGGCATTAATTTCCATTTTGTAGAAGAATTCTGACCGTTGAGCCACCATTTTGGACCAAGTTGTGAGATGGTGGAGCCCACAGTTTGAATAAAAAGGGTGAAAAAACTCATTATTTTTTGAGTTTAATGCCAAACAAACAGGCTAATAGCACTTTTTATATGATCAAAAATTTATAACAACATATTCCACTAAAGTTTATCAAAATTTATTAAAACTCTAATTTTTATTTAAATTAAATGGTGGTACATAATTTCATAAAAATTATGTTATAGTGATAGAAATGACATAATGTCATATGATATTCTATCATTGGGCTATTTAAAATACATGTAACTTTTTTATTTAATAATCTATTGTTGCCTACATTTTTGTCACTGCATCTATCAAAAATCTTCTGCCAAGGGGCACATGATCCCATAATCATTTGGGATAAAGTTATTTTGTCAGTAGGAATTCACAAAAAGTTTGATATAATTATATGTGATAGTAGATTGAATGGAAAAATTGACTGTATTTTAAATTGTCAAATGATAAAATGTCATGTAGTAATATATCAATATTTATGTCAAAACCATAATGTTTATGTAGCATGATTCAATCATTTGAAGGCCTTTAAAAATTGAAAGTAGAAAAATGAAAAACTGGCATTTATTTATTTCTGGTCAAAAGAACTTAATTAAAAATTCATCTATGATTATTTAGACTCTTGTCTATTTTATTATGAAATTAAATTAAAATTATAAATTACCATGATGCTATTATAATGTATAAAATATATTTGTCTAAATTAGAATTGATGTGCAATTTCTATTAGATATTTTTACACGAACATATGACATATATTTGTTGCGTTATGCATAAAGTAAGGCATTGTTTGAGTCTTATTTTTTCAAAACTCATTTTCAACCACACATTTTCAATAAAATAATTTTACACTTAAATCGAAAATTTTTCTTATTAATTACACATTATCCAAAAATTCACTACTTAAAATACATTTTTTTCCCCAAAATGGGGATCAAACATGGGCTAAAGCTAATTGTTCATTTGAAAAAAATTATATATCAAACATTTTAAAAAATTCATTAAATACAAATTCCAGCTTCTCATAAAAAAATAAAAAGAAGGTTCATATTTGAGTTTCTTCAAAACAACTTTGAAAAGCAACATTTTGACTGAGATATATTCATTATTGTAATGAAAAACGCTTTATTCAAAGTAAGTGCTTTAAACTTCTCAACCACACGATTAGTCGAATTATGAACTTGTGAGATCTTCTCTTCTTTATTTTCATAACTACGCAAATCGAACTCTGGAATGCAATCTCGCATGCACTCTTCAAAATCGTCAGTTACTATTGTACATTATTACATTTTATGTGCAAGAAATCCTTCGTTAAAGAGTACAGTTCTGAACTATTGTACATTATTACACTTGCCAGCCATCAACACGACCTCGCATACGAAAAATCGAGGACAACTAATGAATATGATACAAGAAGAAAGATGGGCGTCTTTGGTTAAAGAGTACAGTTCTGAACTGGACAGTTTAACGGCTCAATTTAGATTCTTTTTCTTGTTTATTACTAATCATACCAGGATTTATTTGCTTTCTAGAGTGGAATCATCCACACCAACAGCCGAAGGCTGAATTAGTAGCCCACCAAAAAAAAAAAAAAAAAAAAAAAAAAA
>CAIGRQ010095377.1:0-23851 GCA_903798375.1 Fraxinus sp. D2006-0159
CCACTTAAAAAATCCATCTTTTTCAGGTCAAGTGTCATAATTTATTAAGACAAATTTAAGCATCAAATCGGGTTCGTGTCAATTTACTACTCGGTAATTGAACACAATCTTTCAGCATTTCACTTTAAATAGATAGATTTAAATAAATAAATAGTGCTTGTCTAGATTAGACATTTGCAACCATATGCTACAGTGCATCTTTTTTGTGCTTATTTGATTAATCATTTTTAGACCCTGTTTGAGCATCATTTTCTTCAAAAATCGTTTTCTGAAAATTCATTTTTAAATATACATTCTTTCATAAACTAATTTTACACAGAAATCTAATTTTTTTCTTAATTTTTTAACCACACATTATATATATATATCATTATTTCAAAACACATTTTTCGCAAAAAAAAAAAAGGGCCAAACAATGATTTAGTCATCACGTTTAGTCACCAAAATATTTACATACTTTAATTCACTTATAGTTACCAAAAACGAATTCGTATACTTGTGACGGTTGAATTGGACGGTTTGACTTGCCGTATGTGTGACATAATCATCCACTACATATTGCTATCATAAGAACACATTTTACAATCTAAGACCAACTCAACACCACATAATCTTTTGAAAAAAAATATGAAGTAAAATTTGTCTTGAAAAGTACCTGTAAGTTGTTGTCTGTTGGTCAAGGTTTATTTTTTGCTTTGTTAACTATGGTTAAACTTAAAAGGAACTAACTATAGTTAGTGGTCTATATTTTTTAGGAGCAGTTTTTTTTTTTAAATATATACCAGCAGAAAAAACCGACAGAGAATATAGAAAGATAGGCTGAGAGCAAAAACAGAGAAGAGGTTGTTCTTCTCTTGCAAAATTCTGGAGTTTCTTTCTTCTTCTTCTTCTCTTGGAACGAACTTGCGGGCTGTGCAAGTCGTTGGTGTTCATATATATATTGAAATCTCCCCTTTCTTCTCCAACTTAAGCTGAAAAACTGGAACTTCATTTTTGTGACAGGAATCTGATTTTCTCTTCCAGATTTTTTTCTTTCTGCTGTGCTGTGAATCTGGTTTCAGGTTCAACAGTACCAATGAGACCTCTTAGACACGTGCTCGTAGTGCATTGCACCCAAGCATCAAGTGCTGTCTAGAATATGGAGTAAGAGTTAAGACTATTCCTAAGCACGACTTACGGATATTTGCCTATCTGGTCGTGGGATTATTAATAATTTTCCAACAAAGTTGGTATTTACAAATCACATTAATCTTCCACATGTCCCATACTAACGAAGAAAGAAGCCAATTAGTTTTAAACAGAGACTCGAACTTTACCTTTTTCATTCTGATCTAATTATTTGAGTTTTGAAATAACATTATCCATTTCTTTTATCAGAAAGACTATGAAATAATTATGTCACCTCGTTCGAGCTCTGATGTTACAAAAAATCGTACATGTTGAATTTCGAATTTGACGACTGAGAACGAGAACGAACGAGATCTTCTGGTATATGAAACAAAGGCGTTGATGTGTGTCTTCATTGCCCATCTGATACTTAAGTTAGAGATAGAATTCATGAAAAATGTATGCTGAAATTATGTAAAAACATATCTAGATAATGAATTGAAGTTCTGTATTTAATATTTATAGAGGTAGGTAGTACATTCTTGGTAGGATTATGTTGGTGAAATCCCTAGGACTTCTACCATGCTTAGAAGTTCGAACAAGATTGGTATTGTATCATCAATGCGTTTGGATAAAGATAAAACTTCTGTGGTAGAATCCTTTTATGAAGATGTAGTTTATTTATAGCAGGACTCAAGTATCTTCGAATTGAATAAGCCTTATCATATAGGAGAGTCCTGCAAGATCAGATTTTGCTAGGTTCGAGATTAAGATATGATCTTGAGGAGGTCCCAAGCTAATGAGAATGTTGTTCCCGAGGAGATGTCCCCGACGAGGTCGATGTGGTGCGGATGTTCCCTTTACGATCTCGAGGATACACGTGCCTTGAGCTCAATTGCCCGAGGATGTGAGTACAAAAATTGGTGGCAGGGCAGCATTGCTCGTCTAATGGTGGTTGGGTTCATGCCTATATTGGGATCATCAAACTCTAATGGTAACCATAAGTTTCCGCTTATAAAGTTAATTCACTAGTAAAACTACATTTTATCGACTCATTAATTTATGAATCGAACATGAAATTCATTAATTGATGTAATTAATAACTTAATATTGCTCTCTAGCTAAAAGCCATCCTAGCAATGTGCCATTTCAAGTTCTTGTTCGAGACAAACGATCATTTTTTATTTTTGACCTTTCTCCAATTTGGACCAATATCGCATTTTATAGATCGCTGTTATGAGTTCCGCGCTTTTCCGAAATATGTCAAAGTCGCGTATTTGGAGGGGATTGGAGGAAATTCCGGTCAGATTTGGCATTAAATTGAATAAACCCTGTCCTTGTTTAGATCTGACAACAACGTGGTTTAGATCGAGACAACGTTTGTCCCAATACCGTTGTAGCGAAATCCATTGTTGACGTTAATAGATTTTCGCACACACACTGAGTGGACATAGAGCAATGGATGCTTTGAGGAAGCAAGCCAGCAAACTCAGAGAACAAGTCGCCAAACAGCAACAGGTCCCGTTTCCTTTTTCATTTTTCTCTATAGATTTTAATTATGGGGATAATTTGTCATATACAAAGCCTAAAATTTGTTATGAATTTGTGAGTTATTCTTGATGTTGGTTGTGTGAACTGTAGGCTGTAATCAAGCAATTCAGTGCGAGCGGCTATGAAAGCTCGGAGGTTATGGTTATTGATGAGATTGAGATGCATACGCATCACCAATTGGAGAATTTGTACCGGTCTACTCGCTCTGGAAGGGTAACTATTTTACAACTGATTGTTGAAGTTAATGATTCTTGTTCAAGCTTCCTTGTGATATGCTCATACAATCTTAATTTGGTTATAAGTCATACGAGCCTGGTGATAAGTGTTGATAAAAGTTAATATTTCCCTTTCTTGAGAATCTGTCATCGTCTCAACTGACGAGCTCTATATTTCCTTATGCAGGATTTTCAGAAAGAACTTGTCAAAGCAGCTGAAGCATTCAGTGCTGTAGGGTATAAACATATAGAAGCCGGTGAGTATATGGAAATCTGATCATCCGATGTTAACTTGCACGAGTCTATGAGTTGTTGCCGGGAAATTAACTTCATAAAGTGCTCTCTCTTGATGTGATGTAAGTCTTTTGCAATGGGCATCATTTACATATGAGTTAATGCTCTATAGTGTTAATTCAGGAATAAAGTTGTCAGAAGATTGTTCCCAATATGGAGTTGAGAATACCCAAGATCAGATTCTAGCTAAGGCTGCATCCATATACGGTGATGCACGTAAGCATGTGGAGAAGGAACAAGAAGACCTGAATAGACTGTTGTTTAATCAGGTGGGTTGGATAATCATTTATAATATGTTCATACAATGATCCCTTGCTTGGTGGTTGAAGAATATATTCGAAAAACTTTGATGGAGAATTTATTTCGAGCAATGTGTATTGGTACAGAGGTGACATTGTTGCTTATCCTTTGTCTGATTGCTAATACTTATTTATTTTGTATTTTATATTTTTCAGTGACATAATTTAGTAATATCTATGCTAAGTGTGCCTGTGAACAGTTCTTTGAATTGCTAGAACCTAGCAAAACCTTTAGGTAATACTTAAATTGAAAGTAGTCATTTTCCATAGTTTAGTAAAATTGTCAGTTGTTAGGGGCGGATGCTAACATTTCAAGAGTAGAGGAAAACATTGAGTGAAAAGCTACAAGCAGACTAACGTAGAGATGATAATTAAAAGTTACTTAACAGATACGCTGGAAAGTGACCTCATTTGCATGCAGGCAATTTTTATGTGGTTACATCCAGAAATTGTTTGAGTTTGTCCCCTAGAACTCTACATCATGGTCCATTTGTATTTTAATACTTGTTATATGCAATTCTAGGAAGTTTTCCCCCCCTTAGCCTCTGTAATGATATCTGGTGTATGAACAAACTACTGATTGTTGCATGATATTGGACTGCATGTCCTTTTTGGTAATGGTTTAACAGTTAATAATGTTGGACTTTTGAGAGATTTTCTATTTGATTAGCTAATTTTGGTAATTACCAAACATGCCATTTTAGGTGTTAGAACCCCTGAGGGCGATGATAGGTGGTTCTCCTCTCGAAGATGCTCGTCATCTTGCTCAACGTTACAGCAAAATGAGACAAGATGCAGAGGCACAGGTAATCAGTAGGGAGAATCAAAAAGTTTGCTGTGGCTTGAAGTATATCATCACCTGTTCTGTGGACGTTATAATATAATGCCATATAATTTAGTTAACCATAACATATGAATAGGCAGCAGAAGTTTCTAGAAGACAAGCACGGGTAAGGGAATCTCCTATACCAGAAAATGTAGCAAAGCTGCATGCAGCAGAATCTAGAATGCACGAATTGAAAGCAAACATGGCAGTACTTGGTAAAGAAGCAGCAGCTGCATTGGCTGCTGTAGAATCACAGCAGCAGAGGCTTACATTTCAGAGACTTGTTGCTATGGTATGTATTGCTGGTTCTCTTAAAATTGATGCTCGATAATTTTTTCCTATGATACTCGTGAAAGCCATGTGTTTAAATTACTTCACAGGTTGAAGGTGAGAGGATATATCATGAGAGAGTAGCTACGATTCTTGGTAATATTGAAGCTGAGGTCTGTGGTTGTCTGTATAATTTCAGAAAAGATCTTCGTTTATAGTGTTTTATGTGGTAGCCTGCAATTTTGTGTAGATTGTCTCAGAGAAACAACGGAAAGAGGCTGCTCCTCCCGTAACTCCTCTCAATCACTCTTCAGAGAAAACGAAGTACTTTCTTGCTGAGGTAAGTTCAAATTTTACTTCTCTATTTTTAAAACTTTTCTTAAAGCACAAAGACTTCATACAATGGCAATTTCTATGGATTTTATTATCTTAAGAATCTAATCCCAAAGTTAATCTAATAATAATTTTATGGATAACAATTATTTGTTTTGACATTTAAGACTGACTATTATGCTGGTTCTTGACTGCTGTAACTAATGTTTTTGAAGCAATTATTTCCACTGTTGCTTTCCCCTGGTTTTGAAAAGCAAAAATATTCCATGCGGCAGTAATTTTTCTGAATTTTATTTTCTTATGAATGTGATTCTGAAAGTTAATACCTAATTATAGTTCTATTGACAGCAATTTATTTATTCAACACTTGAGACTGGCTAACATGGATAGTATAATAATATTTCCAGTGTTATCTAGTGCATGAAGGTCATCTTATAGTGATCCTTGCTAAATCATGGTTCACTGATACACGTGTATACGATTACAGGCAACACATCCTTTTGATGCTGCATCGGAGAAGGAACTGAGCTTGGCATTGGGAGATTATGTTGTTGTTCGGAAGGTTGCTGAATCTCTCTCTCCGTCCTTTTTCCTTTTTCTGAATTTTATTTATCTTGTATGCATGAGTGTGTATGTCATCGGGGTTTGTTGAGTTCACTTCAATATGTGCATACGTATCATATTTAGTTCTATTGTGATAACTGATTTCACTTCTCTAAAATGCACCAATATCACTTCCATTCGGTGTTGAATAGCCCACTCGAGAGTTTCATATAAGTTGGTCTTTGTGTTCTGCATTGAACATCTAAATAACTATATTTTTCAGCTACACATCCATTTAAAGACTTAAATACTTTTCTCGGTATATATACTTGCAATCATACTAAATCCACCGTGCTTCTATGTATTAGCTAAGAATTTCCCCGATATGCTATACAGTATTTTCTAATATATTTACGCTTTACTCAGGTAAGTCCGTCCGGATGGTCAGAAGGAGAATGCAAAGGCCGAGCTGGTTGGTTCCCTACTGCATATGTAGAGAAACGCCAAAGAATCCCCACAAATTATACTGCTGCTGAAGTCTATTGAACCATGTCTTCAAGCTAGGCTGGCGGTCAAATTTTCTTCTCTCTTTTTCAATCTGTTTGGCAGTTCATCCTCTCAATCTTAGATGTATATAATTGGGCTTGCTATGTTGTTTCAATTCTAATGTATTTGAGAACCCGTTTGTTTAGAAATGTTCCTCTGTATTGACTATTGACGTTGTGTGTGTTATGGGCATTACCCAAATTTTTTTATTGCTTACAAATTAACTAATTTAATGGTCACAGTCGACCAAATAATTGGTGACAACCGTCGCCACCATCACCACCTCAGTGCACCGCCAACCACAAATCAGATCTAAAATAACCAACACTCCACAAACCAGTATCACCTCACAGTCGTCGTCATCGCCATCTCCACCATAACCACCACCACCATTTTCAGCTATCACCACAACTACCATTTCCAACAACAAATCAGATCCAAACAAGATCTCGCCACTATCACCGTGACCGCCATATCCACCACGACCACCATCACNGCCATATCCACCACGACCACCATCACTGCGACCACCAGATCTGCTACCCAACACAACCAACACTCCACAACCACCGTAACCTCATAGCCGTCGCCGACGCCTCCACCATCACCGCTCCAACAACAACAAACCAGATCCGTCGCCATCAACGAGACCACAATCATCGCCAGATCCGCCACCATCACCGCCATAAATGCGACCACCATCATCGCGACCACACCTCACCGCAACCAGCATCTTGAGGGTTGCTGCAGCTGCGACGGGTTCACAGTAGGTGGTGGTGAATGTGAAGAGAGAATGGATTGACAGTTTGGTTTGTGAATTAATTTTAGAGTTTGGATGGGTAGATAGGGTATGTGGTGTATATATAGATTAATTTATATTATTAAAATATTAATTTATAATATTTAAATATGAAATACCTGATTTTTGAAAAATGAAACCTCAAATCTGATTTTTGAAAAGTGATTTGGAGAAGTAGGGTTGTGTAATTTTGACATAAAACATAATCCTAATAGCTGAAAATCATCCTCTTGTCTGATATTAGATAATAAGATAATTATGCACACTTGACAAGGATTTGGGTAAGTGAACTTACAGAAAAAGTAAAACCATCTCTCTCTTCATCTTCAATCATCAAAAATAAATTCTTCATTCATCTCCAAACTCAAGAATTCAAAGAGTTTGAAATACAGGGCGCCAAAAATAAAGGAATAAGTGATTGAAGATGGGAAAACAAATGGTGACGTTGTTGCTTCCAGTTATATTGCTCACCTGGGCCGTGCTAACTCTACTCCCACAATGCTTCACAGCTGGATGGATTGGAATAAAATGTAAAATCTTTTCAAGTTCCACCAATGTTCTAATTAATCTGCTTCCTCAATTTCAGTTCTCTTTTTCAGCAAAGGACTTAATCAAAAACTACTTCTACAGGGTATCCTTTTCGAGTCCCTGAAAAATCAAGAGATGCCTAATCAACTAGCTAAACACTCCCAAATGGCATCCCTCAATTCCGTTGTTCTATAATATGAGAAATTTACAGAGAGCACCTAGATTTGTTACTTCTCTAGGATCGCGCTTGGTGTACATGGAGGTGTTTCACAGTTTACAAGGCTTAGGTGGCAAAAAGGAACAAAAAAGAAAAAAAATGGAAAACGTCAGAGTGGAAATCAGAACTCATTCATTTCTCCCAAAAAACCCTCCAAACCTCTGCATTACCATCTCCAATTTCCTCCCTTCACAATAGTGAGAACACTACCGGACTCATCTCAGCCTCCGATCGGTGCCAAAATCGATTAAGAACAAAAGTCGTTACAGTACCCCCAAACGTTTTCGTTGACAATGAAAACTGTCGAACCCTGTTCTAAACTTCCATCGCCGCAAAACCACCACCACAATCCCTTCTTTCTCCGGCAGCACCGAACCACGTAAGTGGAAATTATTTCATCCCAACTGGTGATCGAGTTAACATTTCAACTTTTGTCATACGTAAATGGAGATTAATTCATCTTAGCCGGTGTTTGTATTTTATTCATTCTTTAGATTGATTGTTTGTAGAATGACAGGAAAGAATTCTGAAAATATGAATTACTCAAGTTGATGATGTATCCCGCATGTTCCAATCTCAAGTTCGTCTAACTGATGAAGAAGAGCTCCAGATTTTTCGTCTAACTAATAAAAAATGAGGGATGTGATGGGTCGATGACCGAGGCGGTGGTGATAGTGATGGTGATGGTTTGTAGAACTGTGAAGTCACATTGGTAGGGGTGACAATTAGTGGCGGATGCAGAGATTTTGGGCCACATGAAAATGCTAAGACGAACACATCTGCTCCACTGTAGCGTAAAGGCCTCAATCTACTTTAATCTTCTTGACTCGTAAATATGATCAGCAGAAGAAAACAACAAAATAGTTCTTATTACAAAAGATTTTGGGCCGGCATAATTGCTATGAAGCTTACCAGCTATGTCCCAAAGGCCTAACTCCTAAGTAATCTGTAAGTCCTTCAACTACCACATTTGCACTGAAGTTATCAAACACGGTTGGGATGCATTCCTAATTTTCCAACAAGAGTTTAAGGACCCTAAAGTGAATGTAATTGATACACAATTGACAAAGATTCTATTCTAATTACATAATCAAACTACGGAAATAATTTCACTAGATCTGGGATCCCTGTAATATTACAGTTACAGAGAGGATAGATAAATTTCCATATCATTAACTAGTATATAAAGTTACAAACCAGGTCATGATTTATTAATTACATGTGTTTAGACGGAAAAAACAAAGAAAGTCCGCCTGGACGAGACAAAGAGTCGGGCGGTTGGTCGGTGGAGGTGGGGAGCTGTTCAATCGACAGCAAAATAACGGTCCAACGGGAGGCAATCGTAGGAGGGTGGAGCAGACTGGATTTCGCTGGAGGCAGAAGGGTTTTCCATTTTCCAACGGGAGGAGCAGGGTTTGATTTTAAATAAATCTGATTTTTTTAAATTTTCTAATAAAAAAACCAATTTTAAATTGGTGTGTCACGTGACCGATCAGGACCCACCTCGATCCGTCCGTAGAGGCATCATGAATCATACGATTGTGGTTAGAGATGGCAACGGGGTAGGGGCCCCCACCTTAAACGGGGCGGGGCGGGTTCGGGGCCCGGGCTTGCCTCATTTCCTACCCCGTTTATAATTATTATTTTTTTCAAAAATTTCTAATTAACTATTTATTTTTATTCTTCACGTGGCGGGTTCGTGGTACTTCGAGACCTCCTCTCCGCCCCACCCCCACCAACCCGTTGGGGCAAGGCATCGTCGGGGCAGGGTAGAGCGGGTTTTTTTGCCATCACTAATATTTTCCAACGGGAGGAGCAGGGTTTGATTTTAAATAAATCTGATTTTTTTAAATTTTCTAATAAAAAAACCAATTTTAAATTGGTGTGTCACGTGACCGATCAGGACCCACCTCGATCCGTCCCTAGCGGCATCATGAATCATACGATTGTGGTTAGAGATGGTAACGGGGCGGGGGCCCCACCTTAAACGGGGCGGAGCGGGTTCGGGGTCCGGGATTGCCTCATTTCCTACCCCATTTATAATTATTATTTTTTTCAAAAATTTCCAATTAACTTTTTATTTTTATTCTTCACATGGCGGGTTTGTGGTACTTCGAGACCTCCTCTCCGCCCCACCCCCACCAACCCGTTGGGGCAAGGCATCGTCGGGGCAGGGTAGAACGGGTTTTTTTGCCATCACTAATTGTGGTGCGAGGGCTTGGGAATGGTAGTCATGGAGTCAAGTTTGAAAGGAAAAAATAGTGCGTACATTTTAAAAATGTCTAGATGTTGAATATTAATTAATAATTTAAAAAGGAGTCATTTTTGAATTTTTTTGAATTAATTAAGGTTTAGATTGGATATAATTGGCGAATCTTAGTAGTTGGATGACCCAATTGAAGTTTATCAAAATGTTGAAGGACTAAATCGCCTTTTACAAATAGTCGGATGACACAATTGAAGTTTCCGAAAAGATGAAGGACTAAATTATGTTTAAACTATAGTCGGATGACCCCATTGAAGGACCAAATTATTTTTAAACTATAGTTGGATGACTCAATTGTATTATCCTACAAGTACAAGGTCTAAATTGCTTTAAACTATAGTTGGATGAGCCAAATGAAGTTTCCTTAAGGTTGAAGGACTAAATTACATTTAAGCAAAACCTGGACGACCCAATTGAGTTTTAATAAAGTGGAAGGATGAAATTATTTTTAAACAATAGTAAGATGAACCAATTGAATATTCCTAAAAGATGAAGGACTAAATTGACTTTATATAATAAATGGATGACAAAAATGAAGTTTAAGAAATGTCGAAGGACTAACCATGATGTAATTAATAGTTGGATGACCAAAATAAAGTCTCCCAATAGCTTAAGGGCTACATTGAATTCAATTGATAGTTAGATGACCAATATGAAATTTCCCAATAGTTGAATGACTAAATTGACTTTCAATTGATAGTTAGATGACCAAAATGAAGTTTCCCAATAGTTAAATGGCTAAATGGACTTCAATTCATAGTTACATGACCGAAATGATGTTTCCCAATAGATTAAGGACTAAACTGACTTAAATGGATAGTTAGATGAGCAAAATGCAGTATTCCAATAGTTGAATGTCTAAATTTAATCAATTGATAGTTAGATGACCAGAATAAAGTGTCCCAATAGTTGAATGACCAGATTGACGTTACTTAAAAGTTGAAAGACTTAATTGTTCCCAAAGAATAGTTTGATGATAAAATTGTTGTTTCGTAAAAGTTGAAGGACTTTGTTGCTGCTGAAGAATAGTTGGATGACCCAATTGAAGTTACCTAAAAGACAAAGGACTGAATTAAACTCAATTGACAGTCAGAAGACCAAAATGAAGTTTTCAAATACTTGAAGGACTAAGTTTTTATTGAAAGTAGTTGGATGACAAAATTGATGTTTCCTTAAACTTGGAAGTCTTTATTCTTCCCAACCAATAGTTAGATGACAAATATGATATTTCGTAAAAGTTGAAGGACTTAGTTGCTACTGAACAATAATTGGATGACCCAATTGAAGTTTCCTAAAGGTCGAAGGACTAACTTAACTTTAAAAGTAGTTCGATAACCAAAATGTTGTTTTCTAATAGAGAAAGGACTAAATTGGTGTAAAAAATAGATGGATGACCCAATTAAAGTTTTCTGAAAGATGAAGAACTAAATTACTTTCGAATGGTAGTTGGATGACCTAATTGAGGTTTTATAAAAGCTGAAGGACAATATTACTTTTAAACAATAGTTGAATGATCCAATTGAAATTTCATGAACAGTGAAGGTCTAATATATTTAATAAATTTAATCCTTAAACCTCTAGAAAACGTCAATTGGGTTATCCAACTATAGTTTAAAATCGATTTAGTGCTTCAACGTTTAGGAAAGTCCAATTGGGTCCTCCAAGTATTCTTTAAAAACAATTTCATCATTTAACTTTAATGAAACTTCAATTGGGTCATCCAAGTATACTTTAAAAGCAATCTCATCCTTCAGATCTTAATCTTGCCTTTAAAGTTCACTCAACATCTGTTTCTTCAATTCTATACAAAATGGCGTATGAAGGGCAGGCAGCGAAGAAAGAATCTGAGAAAGTTCCATTCTATAAACTTTTTGCTTATTCAGATAGGGTTGATCTTTCTCTTATAGTCGTCCGAATAATTTCTGCCATTACCAATGGATTGACGCAGCCACTCATGACTTATTTTCGGCCAGATAATCAATTCTTTCGGAGGGACGGATCCATCTCACTTAGTGCTTGAAGTTTCAAAGGTGATTTTGTATTTTTTTTTTTTTTTTCATACAATGAGATCATGAGTCCCATTCTAACTACAATTATCACTTGACTTTGCAAGTGGTGCCATTAAATTCTGGTTATCAGCAATAAGTAATGTATTGAATTCAGTGGTCTCCTTCCGAACTGGAATTTTTATGGTTTTTTCAGAATAGATGAACAAATGAATTCTACTGAGTGTTTGACTAGATGATGCACAAGTTTATGGAGATGAATAAGAAATAATTAATATGAAATGAATTTCAATGAACAAATTGTCTAAAACCAAAAGCCTTCTAACAAAAAAAAAAAAAAAAAAGAGAGTAGGAATTAGGTTATACGAAATCTTATGCATAATTTAAATTATTCCATTTTTTCCTCAATTCTGCCATATTTTGGGTAAAAAGTTTGGCGATGAACATAAAGTTATGGTGGTAATAAGCAATTCATAAATAAAGCAAAAACGAGATTAAGCAAATTTTAGGAAAATGATTATCATATATATTCATGGCATCTTAGTTTTACTGCTTTAGTATGCACAATAAGACTAGTCTGGCTCAAAATTTGGAAAATGATTTTGACACCCTTGATCAAAGCAGAGTAAAAAATTGCTTTCACTGTTGAGGAGTTTATAATTACATATGCTATATTGTCTTAGAATTTTTTCAGGTCTCTCTCAAATATGTTTATTTGGCTGTTGGAGTTGACATAGCTTCGTTTCTTTGTACGTCCCATAGCATATAAAATTTTGCGAATTTTCGTTTTTAAATTTTTCAAGATTTTTCACAATTGACTTCAATGGAAACGGCTTGTTTGTGCATCGCAGAGATATCATGCTGGATGGTAAGTGGAGAAAGACGAGCAGCTCGAATTAGAGGGTTGTACTTGAGAATGCTATTAAGACAAGATATCGAGTTCTTCGAAACTCAAACAACGGGAGAGGTCATTGGGAGGATGTCTGTGGGCACCATTCTCATTCAAGATGCCATGGGCGAAAAAGTGAGTTCTTAAACTTCAAGTGCAATTCACTTATTTTGTTATAATTAATGTTAAGGAAGAAAAAGAAACTACTTGAACCTTGTTAAGAAATGATTCTCTCAGGTTGGAAAATGCATTCAATTTATGTCAACATTCATTGGAGGGTTTATAATTGCTTTATGTAAGGATGGCTTCTATCCCTAGTAACGTGTTCTTGTGTTCCTGCACTTGCCATAGCCAGAGGATCCACATCATTGCTTATGACGAAGATGTGGAGTCGAGGACAAGTTGCTTATGCAGACGCTGGAAATGTGGTTGAACAAACAGTAGTAGCAATCAGAACGGTAATTAAAATGCTGCAATCAACACAGTATTAGTTTGCATTTGCACTCAAGTTACAACTGAATTCCTGAAGTTTTTACGTTTTTTCTTAACAATTGTAGGTGACACCGGAGAGAATAAAGCAGCAGAAAAGTGTGATAGCAAATTGCAACTAGCCTATGCATCCACTGTTCAGCAAGGGTTGGGTTCAGGCATTGGACTTGTCACAGTTTTACTAATTGTCTTTAGTACTTAAGGACTTGTCATACAGTATGGATCAAAACTGATCATAGAAAAAGGATACAGTGGTGGAAAGGTTATCAATATCACGATGGCCATAATGACTGGTGTAATGTAACTAAAACATCAATTTATTATACTGTTTAGTTCTGTTTAGCAGTGCATATTTAACTTTCATTTATTATTATTTTAAAGTAACTCAGGTCTGGATCAAAACTGATCATAGAAAAAGGATACAGTGGTGGAAATCTGTTTCTTCAATTCTATAAATTTTTTGCTTATTCAGATAGGGTTGATGTTTCTCTTATAATCGTCGGAACAATTTCTGCCATTGCCAGTGGATTGACGCAGCCACTCGTGACTCTTATTTTCGACCGGATAATCAATCTTTTGGAGGGACGGATCCATCTCGCGTAGTGCATGAAGTTTCAAAGGTGATTTTGTATTTTATTTTTTAATTTTTCGTACAATGTATAGGGTTTGAGATTATGAGTGCCATTCTAACTACAATTACCACTTGACTTTGCAAGTGGTGCCATTAAATCTGGTATTAAGCAATAAGTAATGTATTGAATTCAGTGGTCTCCTTCCAAACTGGAATTTTTATGCCTTTTTCTGAATAGATGAACAAGTTAATTCAACTGAGTTTCTGACTAGATGATGCACAAAGTTTATGGAGATGAATAAGAAATAATTGTAATGAATTTCAATGAACAAATTGTCTAAAACCAAAAGCCTTCTGACCCAAAAAAGTAGGAATTAGGTTATACGAAATTCAACTCATGCATAATTTAAATTATTCCATTTTTTCCTCAATTCTGCCATATTTTGGGTAAAAAGTTTGGCGATGAACACAAAGTTATGGTCGTAATAAGCAATTCATAAATTGAGCAAAAAGGAGATTAAGCAAATTTTAGGAAAATGATTATCATAAATATTCATGGCATCTTAGTTTTACTGCTTTAGCATGGACAATAAGACTAGTCTGGTTCAAAATCTGGAAAATAATTTTGACACCCTTGATCAAAGCAGAGTAAAAAATTGCTTTCAATGTTGAGGAGTTTATAAGTATGTATGCTATATTGTCTTGGAATTTTTCGGGTCTCTCTCAAACATGTTTATTTGGCTGTTGGAGCTGACATGGCTTCATTTCTACGTACGTACTTGTAGTCATTCAATTCTTCTCCCCATATCATATAATATGTTGTGAATTTTCGTAATTAAATTCTTCAAGATTTTTTAGAGTTGACTTCAATGGAAACTGCTTGTTTGTGCATCACAGAGATGTCATGCAGGATGGTAAATGGAGAAAGACGAGAAGCTCGAATTAGAGGGTTGTACTAGAGAATGCTATTAAGACAAGATATCAAGTTCTTCGAAACTTAAAACAACAATGGGAGAGGTCATTGGGAGGATGTCTATGGGCACCATTCAAGAAGCCATGGGCGAAAAAGTGAGTTCTTAAACTTCGAGTGCAATTCACTTATTTTGTTATAATTAATGTTCAAGGAAGAAAAAGAAACTAAGATCTTGTCTATAGTATTGTCTTGTCGAATACTATCTACAAAACTACTTGAACCTTGTTAAGAAATGATTCTCTCAGGTTGGGAAATTCATTCAATTTATGTCAACATTCATTGGAGGGTTTATAATTGCTTTCTGTAAAGGATGGCTTTTATCCTTAGTATTGTGTTCTTGCGTTCCTGCACTTGCCATAGCCAGAGGATCCACGTCATTGCTTATGATGAAGATGTGGAGTCGAGGAGAAGTTCCTTATGCAGAAGCTGGAAATGTAGTTGAACAAACAGTAGGAGCAATCAGAACAGTAATTAAAATGATGCAATCACCACAGTATTAGTTTGCATTTGCACTCAAATTGCAACTGAATACCTAAACTTTTTACGCTTCTTCTTAACAATTTAGGTGGCATCCTTCACCGGAGAGAATAAAGCAACAGAAAAGTATGAAGCAAATTGCATATAGCCTACTGTTCAGCAAGGGTTGGCCTCAGGCATAGAACTTGGCACAGTTTTACTAATTGTCTTCAGTACTTATGGACTGGCCATATGGTATGGGATCAAAACTGATGATAGAAAAAAGATACAGTGGTGGAGAGGTTATCAATATCATGATGGCCATAATGACTGGTGGAATGTAAGTAAAACATCAAATCTTGTTTATTACTCTCTAGTTTTGTTTAGCAGTGCATACCAAAACTGCATTTATTATAAATTTGAAAGTGACTCACTCCATATATTCTTGGACAGACATCTCCATGTATAAATGCATTTTCAGCAGGTCAAGCTGCAGCATACAAGATGTTCGAGGCTATTGAACGGAAAATGAAAATTGATGCGTATGATGATAGAGGAATTGTGTTGGAAGATATAAGAGGTAAAATTGAAATTAAGGATGTGAATTTCATATATCCAGCAAGGCCAGAAAGGCCAGAAGTGCAGATATTTGCAGGCTTTTTCATTACACATTGTTGGTGGCCAAACTGCAGTTCTGGTTGGTCAAAGTGGAAGTGGCAAGTCCACATTTATTAGCTTGTTGGAGAGATTTTATGATCCTGATGCTGGAGAAGTACTTATAAATGGAGTTAATTTGAAGATGTTGAAACTAAAATGGATCAGAGGAAAAATGGGACTTGTAAGTCAGGAACCAATCTAATTTGCAACAACTTTGAAGGAAAACATATTGTATGGCAAAGAAGATGCTTCTGATGAAGATAATAGAACAGCAATAGAACTTGCTAATGCAGCCAAATTCATTGACAACCTCCCCCAGGTTACAGGTCTTTACTGTTTTCTCGATTGAACAGGGCATGGCGGCCAATTTTTTTTCAACACTGGCTCTTACATGTGAGGGAATGACATTATCCCGTTTACAGGGGCTTGATACAGTGTTGGATGAACATGGAACTCAGCTATCTGGTGGTCAGAAGCAATGGGTTGCAATTGCTAGAGCTATTCTTAAAAATCCAAAAATCCTTCTTCTTGATGAGGCAACAAGTGCTCTGGATGCAGAATCAGAACGCCTTGTGCAAGATGCACTTGAGAATGTTATGACACACCGAACAACAGTGTTGCACACCGTCTGATAACTATAGTCTATAAGAAATACTGATCATATAGCAGTAGTGGAAGCTGCAAAACTAATAGAACAAGGTATAAGCATCACAATTTGTTAAATGGTATTTTAAGTTTTAGCATATGGAATCAATTTGAAAATAATTTTTCCCAAAATAATGCAAGGCACTCATGCTGACTTGGTAAAGAATCCCGATGGAACATACTCCCAGCTTATTCAAATGCAAGAAGATGCTTAACATGTTGATTACATTGAAGGGACAGACTTACAGAAAATGGGTTCTACTCTAGAATTAGATGGCAACTTGAGCAAGTCTTTTGAGTAGCAGAATTTCCATGAGGAGATCAACAAGCAGCTGATCACTCCCTCCTCCCTTTGGTGCTCCTGATCTTATTGACTATCAAGAAGCTCTAACTGGAGATACCAGAGATGAAAGGGAAGTCAAGGTTTTGAAGGAACATAAGAAAGTTTCTGTAAGACTCCTTGCATACTTCAACAAACTCGAGTTGCCATATTTGCTGCTAGGATTATTGGCAGCTGGGGCACATGGTGTAGTCTTTCCAATATTTGGAATATTACTTTCATCAGCTATTAAAATTTTCTTTGAACCTGCAAACAATCTTAAGAAAGATTCCAGGTACCTTGGTGGTTGTACCAGTACAGAATTCCTTTTTTGGAATTGCTGGTGGTAAGTTGATACAAAGAATTCGTTCCATGTCATTCAAGAAGGTAGGGCACCAGGAGATTAGTTGGTTTGATAATCCTCGCAACTCAAGGTTTGTAAATTCTTTTTACTAGTAATCATCAAATTCTTTGATTCTATTCAATTGATACTAAAAGAGATGTGTTTGTTGGATGCAGTGGTGGTGTTGGTGCAAGGTTATCTACTGATGCCTCGACTGTAAGGAGCCTTGTAGGCGATGCGTTAGCGCTCATTTTCCAGAACATAGTGGTAGCAGGCCTAGTGATAGCCTTTACAGCCAATTGGTTGCTAGCCATCATAATCCTTCTTCTTCTGCCGCTCTCTGATGCTCGGACTCTTCGAAATAGTTGGAGTACCTGTGTCGGACAGGACAGGACACAACACGACACGACATGGATATAGGTATGGGATATGTGTCGGATCCTCCAAATTTCAACTGGACAGTTAGTCGTTGTTGCTTTTTCTTCCTTCTTTTTTCTTCTTTCTTTTTTTCCTTATCCTTTTCCTTTTCCTTTTATTTCTTTGTTCTTCTTTCCCACTTTTGCTCTCTATCAACCTAGAGTCGTCGCCAAGAGGGTGGAGAAAGGTGGGGGCGCTAGTTTTTACCTTCTTTTTTCTTTTCATTTTCTTCTTTTTTCCTTCTTTCTCTTCTGTATCGGTGACTTATGGTTTTGTTTGTATACAATAAAAATGAGTTCCATATAGTGCTACTTGGTGCTTCACAAAGTCCAAATTATAATCAAGTTCCTCATTTTCTATTTTATATAACATTTAGTAATTCCCATATTGAAAATTAAAACTCCAAAATTCTATTTTACTTGTCTTAACCCCTTGTTAAATACTAATTTTGTTTGTATAAAATGAAAATGAGTTCCATATAGTGTTACTTGGTACTCCACATAGTCCAAATTATAATCAAGTTCCTCATTTTCTATTTTATATAACATTTAATAATTCCCATAATTGAAAATTAAAATCCCAAAATTCTATTTTATTTGTCTTAACCCCTTGTTAAATACTAATTTCCTTCATTGTGAATAATTAATTTTGGTCTATTCAAAATGACATCTTGGATTAGTAAACAAATTGAAGTTTGAAAGACGTACTCACGTATCCGTGTATGAAATTTGGACTCTTTTTAGCCATGTCTCATGTATCCTACATTTTAGAAAATAAAAGATCGACGCTTAGATACATATCCGTACCCAAGTCCGAGCATCATAGCTGCCGCTTGTTGGTTTTCGAGGATTCCTCTAGATGAGGTTCTACAAAGGTTCAGTGTAGATGTCAAGGTATTTTTCAGTACCTGAACGTCATGATCATTCAAATACTACTTATTTGTGTGTGTGTATATACCCAGAGACATCTAATTAAAGATGCAATATATGTAATGCAAGTGATGTATGAAGAAGCTAGTCAAGTGGCAAATGATGCTGTGAGCAGCATCAGAACTGTTGCGTCATTTAGTGCTGAGGAGAAGGTGATGAAAATGTACGAGAAAAAATGCGAGGCTCCTGTGAAGCAAGGAGTTCAGATTGGACTCATTAGTGGAGCCGGTTCTTTTGCTCTCTTTTGCACAAATTCCTTCTGATTCAACATAGGAAAGCACCATTTTGGGATGTGTTCAAGGTAAATTAAGAATTTCTTGTTCATATCATTCACTTGCTGAATTCATCTTCAATTAAACCACAATATTCTGCAGGTTTTCTTTGCCCTAACAATGTCAGCTATCGGAGTTTCTCAAGCTAGTGCAATGGCTCCTGATGTGAACAAAGCTAAGGATTTTGTTGCTTCTATACTTGAGATCCTGGATAGTAAACCTGAGATTGATTCAATTAGTGAAGAAGGCACAACATTGTCTAGTGTTAGAGGTGACATTGAGTTTCAACATATAAGCTTCAAGTATCCAACACGGCCAGACATCCAAATCTTCAAGGATTTGTGCCTAAGTATTCCTTTTGGGAAGGTATTATTCACTCAGCCAAATAGAGAAATATCCGTTCCCTCCTGTCTTGTTTTAGATTGTCATTTTTTACTTTTAAATTTAGATAATATATGTTTTTGCAGACAATGGCTCTAGTTGGAGAGTGTGGAAGTGGGTGGTCCACAGTTATCAGTTTGATATATTCTACAATCCCGACTTTGGCCAAATATTCTGGGATGGAGTGGAAATCTGAAAATTGAAGCTAAGTTGGCTGAGGCAACAAATGGGATTATTGAGTCGAGAATCTATTCTTTTCAACGAAACAATCCGTGAAAACATTTTAAGGAAAAAAATACTAACTTAATCCAGTATCATCTTGACAAGAAATTATTGCCTATACATACTTCCAATTCTTATCTTGAACTTGACAAAATTAACCATAATTAAGGAAAAAAAATAACGCGACGAAATAATTAAATATTTTAAGAATGTGTTTTTCAATACAAAGTAACATTGCAATTTCTGACATACAATTCCTTCATTAATTACTATGTTAAATTGGCTAATCAATAAAAGGGCCTTATTTGAGTAACAAGACTTGAATCATTCTTCTACTAGTTCTAGTTGACATACATTTATTCAATCAAAGCAACTTTATTCTGGGTGCAGATAGCATCTACCATACCTGCATACAAAAATGTTAGCAGATACCATATTTCTCATTGAACTCAGCATACAAAAACATTGGCAAAATCCTTTTTCTCCAAATACATGCTTTGACCAGGCTCTTTAACAAAGAGTCCCAACAAAATTAACCATAATTAAGGAAAAAAAATAACGCGACGAAATAATTAAATATTTTAAGAATGTGTTTTTCAATACAAAGTAACATTGCAATTTCTGACATACAATTTCCTTCATTAATTATTATGTTAAATTGGCTAATCAATAAAAGAGCCTTATTTGAGTAACAAGACTTGAATCATTCTTCTACTAGTTGACATACATTTATTCAATCAAAGCAACTTTATTCTGGGTGCAGATAGCATCTACCATACCTGCATACAAAAATGTTAGCAGATACCGTATTTCTCATTGAACTCAGCATACATGAATCAAGAACCAAATTATTCTTACTTAAATTCTCATGGCGTCGAGGTATGATTTCCCATCAAGTTCCCGCGAAAATAATCCTTTCAAATAATCAACATAGTTGATTCTTTTAAATTTTGCTGGAGTTTCTGGAGTCACTAGGCTTGGTGCTGGACCTAAATCACTATCTATATTTGGGTTGAAAAATGTGGCAATGGAGAGCCTTTCTTTCTTGGAATTGACAGTTGCTCGATGTTCAATGCTACGGTAAACTCCATTCGTCACAATCTGTCAAAGTATATAATGATAAAGATCCAATGGAAAGGATATACAGACTCTACATATCTCATTGAATACAACATAATTTATAGGCTATAGATGCACAAACTGTTAAGAGAACAATTTATAAATGGAGTGACTTTAGGCCATTCGAATATCATGTACAAATACCTCCAAGATGTCTCCAATGTTGATAACAAAAGCATTAGGGAGTGGTGCAACAGGAATCCAAGCTCCATTTTTCTTAATCTGAAGACCTTCAATTTCATTGACTTGGAGGAGGATGGTGAGTCCAACTGCATCAGAGTGGGGGCAAAGGCCGGTAACGAGCTCCGGTTGGGGACAGGGAGGATAGTAATTCATCCTCATTGCTTGCATCCCTTCTTCGAAAAACATGTTCATTTCTTCAGCTTTCATGTGTAAAGCTTTAGCCATTAGGTCTAGGATTTTCACGGCAAGGTTTTTCAATTCTGCGGCATATTTGTCTATTGCATCCCTGCAAAAATCAAGAATAAAGTAGCCAACTAACAACATATATAGTATAGCTATCAAATGAGATTAGACAGTACATTGTCTTCTTTAATACTACTAAATACTAGTGATATATGTTTCTACCTGAACTTAGCAGGAAGCTCGGGAATTAAGTGAGGCTTTCTCAAGTGGATTGGTAAGGTGATTACATAGAATAAGTCTGCCCAATCAAGCTTTTGCTCTTCTGATACAACAAAAGCCTGTCCATAACCCTCTATGTCCCCTGATTCTTGACTAAACTTCATCTTTTCCTCTATTGGGAGATTGAAGAATTCTTGAATTTCTAACTTCATTTCCTCAACCTTTGGAAAGCTAACACCATGGTTGATCAACTGCAAGTAGCCAAGTATGATCATATAAAACAATATCCAGAGGATTTTGGAGATTGCAGGAGTCAGATTAGTGATTCTAGTGGATATTCTAGGCTGGATCATACTATAAGTTCTTTTTTGGCTTGATCCCATTATCCAATTAAAGGTTTTCTCCTTCAACAATTCTTGTGTTACTTACCTTGCTTTATTTATTATCGTAGCAATTTAATATATGATAAATTGACTTGATTGAATAAACATGTACGACCATTTAAAAATGAATGGTTACTTTTAATTAAAAAGGATAAGTTGACTTCAGTAATGTTAGGTCGAACTCAACTTTCAAATACTAATGAAGGACTAAGAATTATTGAATGACAATAGTGGTATCAAACGTGTCAAGCCGTCACACTTTGGAGCGGCACAAGAACAGACAGACAGGCCAGTTGTAGGGGCCAATCATGCTAAATTTTATAGTAGTTTCTGTGCATACCTGAAAGAAACCCCATTCTTGGCACGCAGTGTGTAGTTTTTGAAGCTCTGTATCCATTGAATCTTTCTCCATCAACTTTTCGATGTCAATCACAGGAATTTGATTTTCGGGTAAGGAGGAAATGAGATGATCTTGATTAGGACGATGGTATCTTGGTGGAATAGCGGTCGATTTCTCCTTGGCCAATTCTTGCACAATAGGCACCTGTAAAGAACTACCTAACTTTTTAAACCTTGGTTCCATCTGCAGCAATTTTTCCAGTGCTCTCTCTCTCTCTCTCTCTCTCTCTCCTAGCTTTGATCTTCTCTCCAAATTATATTGCATTTGTTCACTTAAATAATGTGTCAAACATTATTGGCGTGTGGCAAGAATATCGTGCTAATATGGTGTTTTCAAAGGTCCCACCGAATTGTGATAATTAAGAATCATGCTACCAGTACAATATTAATTGACAACATTTTAGTTGACATAATCGTATCCATCCATTTTTTTTTAAAAAAAAAAACTATTTTTTATATCATTTGTTAAAATTTTGACAAAATATTAGTGTCAAACAATATCGTACACTAGCTTTTTTCGAAAATCAAATCAGGTGGTCAGCCTTCACCACTCAAAATGTCCAATTAAGCACCCCACTTTGCGTTACTACAAGACAATCTAATTAGACAATCAAGATTAGGTTTCAATAGATTTTTTCTTGGTTTTTTAAGGTTAAATATCTCATCAGTGATGGACATGTTTTTCTTATACAAAATAAAGAAAGGGAAATGGAGCCCACTGCTTGTCTTCAACCTTAAATTACAAAATTACTATTTGTTCTTTTATGTTATAAAATTACTGTTTAGTACTTACACCTCGTAGAAATGCTCTCAACTTTTTCAAAACTAAAATCCACCCACAAATAAGAACAACCACAAAATTGCCTTAAAAAAATCTCTCCCGTCCCATCGATTTGTTTAGTGTCATTACAAGTAAAATCCATACTGATCTTTTACACCATTATCTTCGGTGTCGTTCAAACTCATTATTTTACATTGTGTTAGCTGTGTTATTAAATACGCCATGTTCAGCTATAACAACGTTATTTCCATGTTACGCCTCTAGAGTCTTGTCAATTAACAAGATTGACAAACTATAAACACGTAACATTAACAAGATTTTTATATGATCAAAGTCAGCATGAGAAGTTGAGATAACCTTCATGAAGAAACAGTGTGAGCATTGTACAACAACTGCTTTTGTTAAATTTGATGTCACAAGATTGTCAAGTATTGCAAACATTCAATCAAGATCTTGTTATCGATATTAATTAAATTAAGATTCCACGAAACGATTCTCCAACTTGATACAGTCCCCACTAAGTTCTATCTTATATACACAATAGTTGATTGTATTTTACACAGTTCAACGATAAATTTTTATGTGAAATTAATGTCAATCTTCCTGTCAAACTCTTATTGCTATGTAGCATGATTTTTTATTCAAAATCAAAGACATGATTTGGTATGATTGCGTGAACGTTGTGCTAATTGTTATTTTCAAAGGTGCCACCAACAGAAAATGAAATCATGTTTGGTGTACTAGTGATTACAATAATTAATAAATCAAGAGTAGATTTTGATGACTTTTTGAGGATTTTATTTTGATTTAGAAATTAGAATCGGTGTTGATATCTGTTGTAATTTGGGTGTGATTCGAATTTTTTTGTTGAAATTGTTAAAATAATTAAAGAGTTCTAATTTGAAGTGCACATCATGTATCAAAGAAATGATCTTATCGGGAATAGACGACAAACCAAATTCTTGGATACGGTATCAAAATTCAATGTAATAAATTATGGGTGTGATTGAAACTTACTGTTATTGAAAATATTTTTTTTTATAGTGAATTTTGTTCGTGAAATTCCGCAAGTGAACGGATTTGACAAGTAATAAAGTGGATTTTTAAAAAGTCCGAATATCGTCCTACAGAGACTATTATCTGCTATAAAGTTTTAAATTAATTTAGTTTCAATTTAAATTAAAATGGTAACTAATAATCAAATCAAATTCTATTTTCTAA